>GL380183.1:51499-61854 GCA_000143925.2 Caenorhabditis brenneri | reverse complement strand
AAAAAGTTCACGTGTGACCTCTCACTACGTCCCATTCGCTCATTCTTGTGTGGAAAGTAATGGAGAAACTTGTTCGCAAAAATTTGACTGACTATCTAAAGATAATGAGTTTATCATCCTGTCAATACGGGTTCAGAGCTTGAATGAGCACTGAGTGCCAACTGTTGTCCTACCAAGCCAAACTAATATCTAACCATCTCTCTAAACACACCACTTACTGTGCATACATTGATTTTAGGAAAGCTTTTGACACTGTCTCTCACGCTAAGCTCAAAACCAAACTCTCCAGTTACGGGATTCATGGCTCCCTCCTCCGTTGGCTTACTAATTTTCTAACAAACCGCACACAACGAGTCTGTATTGATGGATCCTTATCTGAAGAAGCATCAGTCCTTTCTGGTGTGCCTCAAGGTTCCGTTCTCGGTCCTCTACTTTTCCTCCTCTTTGTAAACGACATTGGCGACAGTTTCAAATCAAATCATCTTCTTTATGCCGACGATTTGAAACTGTTTTCAATCAACAAGGCGGACATTCAAAGCGACCTTGATGTCCTTTCTGATTGGTGTGAACTTTGGCAAATGTCTGTTGCTCCTAACAAGTGTGAAATTCTAACCATTCTTCCTTCTAAACGCTCCAAACCCACTAACCATGAATTCACCATAGGTGATGCAATCGTTCCTCAAACACTCAAAATTCGAGATTTGGGCGTTATCTTTTCTGAAGACTTGTCTTTTTCTCATAACGTCAACACTGTCGTCAGGAGAGCCCATCAAAGGGTCAATATTTTCTTCAATGTGGTCCGCCATGCCAGTTTCGAAACATTCATTAAATGTTTCACAATTTACATAAGGCCCCTATTAGAATATGGTTCAGTTATTTTCTCCCCCACCACCAAGGATCTCATCAAAAATTTAGAATCTGTCCTTAAGACTTTTATTTTTCGCTGTTTTAAAAAATTTAACCTTACATATGTAAACTATTTCTCAGCACTCGATTATTGTAATCTTGAAAGTTTAGAATATAGGCGACTAGTTATTGATTTAGTTTTTATGTATAAGCTCACTGTAAGTAAAGAAATTGTAGTAAATGATTCACTTTTTATAACTTTTCCAAACTTCTCTTCTCTTCGGAGACATCCATATTATATTCGCTCCACTCTCAAATTTTCCTCCAAAATTTCCTCCCAATTCTTTACTAATAGAACTTTAAATGTTTGGAACTCTTTACCCCCCTCCACATTTCCTGCTAAACCCTCTTCTGTTACGTTTCGAAAATATCTTAAAAATGTTAACCTTAGCAAATACCTTGTTCTTAACTCTCATAATTTTTAACGTTTTTCTTCACTTTTTTTTTGAATTGTGTTAGTGGCTTCGCCCTTCATTCAATAAATTATTATTATTATTATTAAGAGAAAAAAGAGTGCGATAGAATATCCAGCACAAAAGTGAACATCTTTACAATACTACGATTTTTTTTAGTTTGGATGAGAATCTATTTGATATAATTTCATAAACCTTTAGTTTTGAAAACGGACCTTATTTGATACAGGTATTTTGCAAGAATGATTTTCAGCTCATCCACCACTATAATCTGGCTGTTACTTTGAATTTTGGATGCACCTTGATATCATCAACAATTTTTCTTCGATTGTAAGACGAAAACCCATCTCTCCACAATGAAAAACGAAACTCCCATGCGCATACACTAAAATTTCCCTCTCCTCTGCACCACCCCATCTCTCTTTTCAGTCGCGGAAACTCTCTCTTACTTGACAACCCTTCAACACACACATGACAAAAGAACGCGGTGGCCGTGTGGTTAGCGCTTTTGATTTTTGGGAAAATGAACCAGGGTTCGATTCTTTATGGAGTCAAAATCTTATTTCTTTCCTCTGTTTCGTATGACAGGGAATACAGAAATTCTGTATTGGTTTCATAAATGAAGAAACTGCGCAATACCTGCAAAAGTATCAAACTTTTCGAAAAACAAAAGTTCCTAATCTCCTCCTTCTTGTTTTCCGTAATTGCTTAACTTTGGTCACGCCACTCATTCGGGAATAGGGTCTCCATTTCAATTTTATTCCAAACATTTCGGATTAGAGGTCTCTAAATTTTTTGCAGAATCCACGTCAATTCAAAATGATTCCTATATAATTGTGATCTTCATATTATCCAATGTGGTTCACTCAAATTACCCTTTCCTTTCCAGTTTCTGCTATACAATTTACAACTCCCCTGAGCCAAAACTCGAATTTTTCGAGGCCTATTATTATCCTTCAGGTGCTCATGGATAAATATCAAAAGCTCTCATATTTCTCTCCGCCCACTGCTTTGCTTCCCCACAATTTTCACATTTCATTCTGCATTTTATACTCGAATATGACTCTACGGATTTTGGGTCGACAATTATATATATTCAAACTGATTATTTTTAATTTCTAATCGTTTTCTAACTCTATAATATTCTGTTTCTATAGTACCCACATCGTTCTTGTTTTAAAAGGTGAGTAGATTTTTTTTCATTCAGGTTCTATAAAAAAGTATGTTTTCTCAACTTTTTAATATCACTCGAAAAATAGTCAAACAAACAGTTTTTTTCAGTTGAAAGAAAGTCGTGACTGATGACAGAAAACAATTGACAATGGGCAAGTGCACAATCCGTCGTGATTCTGGTCCAATGCGCGAGTACATCGAAATCGGTCAAATTGAAGGTTATATTTTTTAATTGAAACTTTGTCTGTTTTTTCATTCGGAAAAATTAGAACGATAATTTTTTTTAGAGAAAGTTTGAGTGGCAATACGACTGGATTCGCAGAATGTGGCTAGAATGGTGGAAGGCAGCTCGAGACCTACGGTCCTTCGAATTAAGACTTACAAATTTTTGTGTTTTGTTTTTTTTTGCAGTTTTAAAATAAATTTGTAACTGTCTTAACAATTTCTTTTTAATTTTCTGAAACCCTAAAAACGGCTCTATGAAGTTTGAAACCGCGGTGAAAAATGGAAAAAACCTGTCGGAACATCTGCACTGTTTATGAATACCTTCTGAACGCCTTCTCCTCTTCTCCGTCATTTCTGACGTACGGAGATTCGTACCTTTGTCTTTCCGTCGACGCATTTCCCCTCTTTCTTCTGCCACCCGCTGTGTTTTGCGTTGCTGCTTACCTGTCCAGGACAAATGAATGAGATGGAAAAAGAGAGATAAGGAAAATGAGCGCATCACACTAGATGCGAAAATTGAGAAATAGAAGAGAAATGGGGAAAACCGGTAATTTGTTTCAAAGTGTGGAAGAAGATCAACGATTTGACTCAGAATCAAACTACCTATGTTACTTTTCCCAATTCCTGGAAGTTGCAAAAAAAACCGAAGAAAAAACACTTTGGTTGAAAAATATCAATCTTTATCTCTTCTGTCTAGTCCCATCAGTAACCTTCTCAGCTTTCCAAAATAATTTAAAAGCTGGACATCCAGTCATTCTCCGTCTTCAGTCATCCCATTCGCTAATCCTCCCTCACAATCTTTGCATTTGCGCAGGGCTACACACTGCTTGGTGCACTCTTCTCCACCGGAAAACACAATATTTCGTATTGATTGTTACCTCGGCCCGCGCGTTCTCCTCTATTCTTTGCGCATCGGTCTTTTTTTCTTTATCCTCATTCTCTCTCTTTTCAATGATATTTTCACGACTCGAATCACCGGTTTTCTATTCGATTTGCACAAAACTTCAGTTGATTTTTTTCACAAATTCTAAAACAAAAACAAACTTTGGATTATTCTGATTAGATTAATACCAAGTTTCCTTCGTTTCCGTTGTTCTCACTGATTGAAAGTCGTATTCAAATGATTTCTGATCAAATAACACAGTTTATTAATTTTCCAGGTTTTGACGATAAAAAATACAATTGTACAATCACAAGATATTGACAAGGTCCGATCACAAACCAATTGCAAATTCTGTATGTTTTTATGACAGAAGTAATTCAAAATGTTGAATATCATTGTACAAAATTATCATTTATTCGGTTTCAGACGGGGTTCATCCAAAGAATCAGCTCTGGAAAAAGACTTGCATTGAGAATATTCAAATCTGATTCATACAACAAGGAGAGGGCAATGACTCAGAAGTTGGACCATGTGCTCGACGTTCGATTTTTGTCACCTACGATGGTGAAGAGGATTTGAAATGAAACTGAAGAAACGAACAGCAGCAGAAAAGCAAAAATGGTGATTTTTGCCTTCAACACAACGTTTTCATACAATTAGCGTAGACCAATTTCAGATGATACCAATCACGTTTCTAAAATAAATGTCCCTGCTCAATTGCTGCCAGCACGACTAAGAACACACGAGAATGATGATTTGAGGAGCAGAAGTTGGTCATCACCTCTACTCTGAGCGGTTTTTCCTGCCAATTGGTCCCGGCACCAACAAAAATCAAACAAACTCACAACTTCGCACGCTGTGAATGTTAATTTTCAAATTTCAAACGAACATAACATCAAAATCTGATCATGAGAAAGTCTACCTGTGAAAGAAACAAGAATACACTTTGATCAATGTCTACCGCAACTCAACTTGTGATCAAACATTGTTATCTACCACTGGGATGAACGGAATTGGAAAACGTTATCGTTGTTGGAAGACGTTACCGTTGTTGCAAGATGTACATAAACCCAAAACAATTAGGTCGAGTTCAGTTCATTTGCCAAACCTTATCAATATTGACATTTTCAGTTGGTAAAAGTTACCGCCAATCAGTCCCGGGAAAGAAGATGGTGCATGTTGCATTCTCGACAACAAGTTGTGATTTTTAAACAAAATGGCCGTTCATAAAACTTTGGTTCTCATATCACACGATGTCTGTCCCGTCTATCAAATCCAAATGATGGTTTTAAGGACGTTCGTTGGTCTATGAATATTCAAATTACTCTAGACGGACTGTGTATCGAACTGAGACGGATTTTTAAGCAGTTTGAGTATCAGATGAGATCATGTGAAAGGAAGGTCTGCAAATCGCGAAAGCTCGGTAATTCAGGATTCTAAAGGTATGCATGTCTTCGTTTTTGACTGTCTTATGTCTTCCCAAAAAGCTCATTTTCCGATTGGAAAAGTAGTTTTTCTTGTTAACCGATCTCCCTTGAACACATACTAATTTGTCGGAATGAAATTTTTCCGAAAACGGGGTTTTTTCTTCTTCCGAGCAAAATTTTTCATTCAATAGGCCTATTATTTTCAAACACGGGGCAAAAAATGCAAGCGCGCGCCATTGACACGCAAAAAAGAGTAAAAGACGCAGAAAAACGCTCTCCCTATTTTTTCCAATAATCTTCAATTTTCAGCCAATTTTTTTCTGATTTTCAGTATTGTCGGGAAGAATATTTTTTTTGCACACAGTGTTACCAAACACATCAATTTTTTGTAGAAATCTCTGCTGAATATGACTTTTTTCGCTTTTTCACAAGCTAAAATTGTTCATTTGCAGATTCCAGAGCATTGTGACTTCAAATCGGAAAACAATGATGTCTTCAAGTGGATAGAAATTCGGAAATAGTTGAAATCAAGAGCAAAATGGTTGGTTGCTAATAAATTCGTAAAAATCGTGTAGAACTAATTTTTCTTATTTGCAGATAAAAGTTCACGGTTGAGTCGGCGGTAAAAAAGCGTCGGGAAAATGAAACAGTAGAAATAAACTGATGAGAATTCGAAGAATTGTGAAAACGCCTGTCATCATGGTTGATTGGTAATTCGACAGCCGGTTAAGGAGAAATGCGTTCGCAGTTTATTCAGTTGTTCAAGACAGTCAGCCTATTTGAAGAATCGAAGCATTCAAAAGAACTTTAGCTAAAGCTGAAGGTACAGAAATGATTGCTGACTTCTGCTGTTGCTGAAGAATAGAAGAGTGAAAGACAAAAACATGGATTTGAAAGCCAACTTCAGGTTTTGCTGTGACGAAGATAATTTCGTCTGTATAATGAGAAGGTGAGATTGTTGTCCGAGTAATTGCTGAACTCATTTGTTTTTTGCTTTAGAAAATGTCCATTGGTGAACCATGCCGCTTCGGAAGATCCACTTTGTATCACATGAAGCTCGAAAAACATTCCGAAACAGCCAGAACGTCAAGAATGAGACACAAAGAGATAGTGATCACTTCAAAGCCAGCAGTGTGAAACAAATTGTTTCTGAATACTGGAGAAATTGTGCAAAGCCAGGGATTTCACTATCAATTCACCGTCATTATTGCACTCAATGACTGAGCGGTTGAGCAGTCTGGCTGGAACAAAACAGAAGTGGTAGGTTAGATGCTCTAAGATTTCGGGAGAAAACCGATTGAAATCACAGGAAAGGCTACACTAGATTGAAAGAGAAACTATTTTGCCGATACTAATTGTTTTCTTAGAAAAAACTCATTTCTTTTTATTTTCCCGTAGATGTCATCAAATAGCTTACGAAAAAAAAATCATTAACTGCAGTTTCGCCATAAAGCAACTTTGAACGGTGCTCAAGATCGGTGCAAATGACTCACTTCACGGTTATTGGGAAACCAAGTTGTGCTGAATGGATCCAGAATAATATGAGCAGCCGGATCAGCTAGAGCAATCCAAACGATTGTAGATCTTTTGTTGAAAGAAGCAGATGAATTCACAAAAACGGAAAAGATTACATTGAACGCCAGTAACTACGTTCCGTGTAGCTGCTCACTTCAACCCAACTTGTGGTCAATAGTTTGCCAGCGATGTCCGTAAAGAGTCAAAACTCTAAAAACTCTGTAAACAACAATAGAATGTGAAGAATGTGAAGTGAAGGTCTGCTCGGTAATTCAGCATTCTAAAGGTATGTATGTTTATGATGTTGACTGTCTTACGTTTTCCCAAAAAGCTCAACTTCAATGAGAACAGTACTTCTTCACGTTAACCAACCCCCCTTGAACACTAATTAATTTGTCGGAATGAAGTTTTCCCGAAAAAAGTCTTTTTTCGGCCAGAATTTCTAATTCAATGGGGCGATTGTTTTCCAACACGCGACAAAAAATGCAAGCGCGCTCCATTGACACGCACAGAAGAATAGGAGACGCAGAGAAACGCTCTCCCTATTTTTCCCAATAATCTTCAATTTTCAGCCAATTTTTCTTTTATTTTCAGTAATATAGGGAAGGATAATTTTTTCTGAACACAATGATAATAAATTCATCAATTTTTTGTAGAAATTCCTGCCGAAAACGACTTTCTTTGCTTTTTCACTAGCTAACATTATTTATTTGCAGATTCCGGAGCACTGTGAATCAAATATGACTTCAATTTATGAACGAGGAAGTGTTCGACTGGACAGAAGTTTGGAAATGGTTGGAATCGGGAACGAAACGGTAGGTTAAGAGCAATATCGTGAAAACGTTGTAAAACTAATGTTCCATTTTTGCAGATAGAAGTGAACCGGGTTGAGTCGGCAAAACAAAAACCTCTGAAAACTGAAAATGAAGAAATGAGCTGATGAGAATACGAAGAACTGTGAGAACGTCTGTCACGATGATTATTTGGAAAGAATGCAGTCGGTTAGAGGAATTCGCAAGTTATTCAAATGTTCAACACGATTAGAACATTTTTGCTGACGGGTGTATTGAAGAATAGGAAACTTAGAATACGGAAGCATGTATTTAGAAGCCAGCTCGAGCTTTTTCTCTAAAGAAGACAATGGAGTAAGTATGATGAGAAGGTGAGACAGTTATCCGAGTAACTGCTGAACTCAACCATTTTTTGCTTCAGAAAAAAAGTCAAACGGTTCCTCACACCGCTGAAGCTTCGAAACATTGCAAAAGAGCTAGAAAGTCAAGAATAAGGTGCAAAGAGACAGTGATCACCAACGAGACCAGCAGTGGCAGTTTCGGTGTGAAGCGACTTTGAACGGTGTTCCCGATCGGTGCAAATGACTTACTCCACGGTTGTTTGGAAATCAAATTGATGGTTTGCAAGGATGTTCAAAACAAGTATTAGTCGCCCGTATCAATTTGAAAAAGAGACTAAAGTAGTTCAATGCACCAATGAGGACAAGAAAACGGTATGTTGAATTTTTTTTGAAAACTAATCATCATTTCAAAAGCTCCCTGTTCCAGATGTACACCAACTACTACGGATGAAAGTGAATAGCAACGAAACTACGTGACTATTGGTTGATCCTTCAAGAATTTCATAGAACGGCTGGAAACGTTCAAATGAAGATATTGTGAAAAAACGGACGTACGTATCACAGAGAACTTGCTTTTCGACTATCGCGGTACAAGGTTTTGGAAGCAAAACGGTGATGAACTTGTGTACCTAAGCGAAGATATTCGACTAGAGGAACCCTGAGGAAATCTGAACGACTAGTTAATCGATATCAACAAGAAGTAAGTGTTAATGAACCCGTGAACAGAAAAGTGACGGAGTGAAGTGCGATCAATTTAAAATTATCATCATCATTCATTTTCCAGAAAAAATGAATCTACTACCGGCACTGTAGGGACCCGGAAGATATATATGAGCAGCCGAATCAGCTGATGGAAGCCAAAAGGTTGTAGATCACTGGTTGAAAGGAGCAGATGCATGGACAGAAGCGGCAAGACTACATTGAATGCCAAGAACGTGAAAGCTACGGTACGCTCAGAAAAAAACTTTATTGAAAAGGAATTGCGAGTCGACTTGTTATCAAGACCCGATTACGTTCCGTGTAGCTGCTAACTACGACCCGTCTTCTGATAAATAGTTTACCAGCGATGTCAGTGACAATATGAAGAGTCGAAGCTCTAGTATGCCCCTATACAACAAACGTCTACCTGGGAATTGGCACAACGATAGTGATGAAACCGATAATATCAGGTAACTTCTGATCTACCTCTCTGGTATCTCTGAATCCACATGTTGCTTCAGATAATGCACATTATCATCAACTTATCCTGGATAGTTGGACGACGCATCAAATCTGCCAATACCGCGACAACGTATGACAGTGTTGGAATCGAATTGGTCACTCATGGAGTGTCATCCTTGCTCAAGTCAATCAAATTACTTGTGGAGTTGTACTAATTGCTGAAGAGCAATGTGCCGATCGAATTGCCTATCAGAAGATTGATTGAAAAAAAGGAGGATGCTTGCTCAAAAGCACGCTTTATCGATGGTTTTGTTTTCTGCGACGATATACTCAATTGCCAAGTTTCGCAAAAAGGGGAGACACCTGAGTGATGAATACGAATGCGTAGAAGACTGAATCTAACAACGGCATGACTACCAAAATAAGCTGAGCTTTTGAATCGTTATGGAGCAGACCTGACATCAATAGCAGCATCGGCAATGAAAAACTGAACTGAGTGGTTTTGTCGGAAGATGAACAAGTGAACACGACCAAAAGACCTGTTTCAAAACTGCATTGACGACAAGTGAAATGTATGTTCAAATTTCAGAAAGTACGTGTATAAACGCAAGGTGCACTATTTGCAGATGTACCCGACCAATGGGAATGAGGAATGAAGAGCACTGGATTAGTCAATCCTTTTTGTCGATTTCAACCTGTAAAATGATAGTCAAGACACCGGGAAAATGTGCATGCATCAAATTGGTCTTGGGTATACTTAATATTTCCACATCACGGCAACGACATGGAAACAAACATCATAAATGAGGTGCCTGCTGGATCGAATTGATACCCCGCTGGAAAGAACGGAATGAACAACAATTAGATCAATGAAATTGGTTTATACATTAATCAGACAAAATCGAGCTGCCGATTAGCAAAGGACTTCTTTTTGAAACATTGGAAGAAACATGAGGAACCGATCAACTCGGAAGATGTGCCTAACCTACTCGCGTCGCTCTACCAACGTTTCTCTGCATTTTTCGTTCTACCTACAGTAGCGAGAAATGGTGAGTGTCACTTTGCATATCGATTCCTAACTCGGTTTAAGCTGAACCGACTGACGAGAAAATTTTTTCTGGAACTACTGGTACATATTGGAAAAGATCTTCAATTTTTGTGTCAAAATATTTTTTCAGATTTTTTCAGAAATTATCGTTTTCTGAAAATTTCTGGAAAACGAAAACCAAAACTTTTTTGTGTGGAGTTTTATTTTGATCTTTTCGAGTCAAAAATGTTGTAATAGGGTCAAATAAACAAAATATGTCAATAGACCAGATTTAGAAATCGTGGCTCATGAGTTTCAGGCCTAGAAGCTCGAAATTAGAAATTTGGATTGAGCAGCATAACTCTGTTCAAACTGCTTCAATTGATCCGAAAATTTGTGAGAACATCACTTTATGGCTCTTTATTAACATGCAATCAAAAATAGAACTTTTGGAAAAACTTCATTTTTTCGAAAATTGCTACTTCCACTTCCA
>GL380183.1:17401-41174 GCA_000143925.2 Caenorhabditis brenneri | reverse complement strand
GAGGATCTTGTGTCCTCACAAATATCCAGAATTCACGCGAGAACTTTAGGGCTGAATCTATTTGATACGCTGTTAATGTGAAAGGAAATGACGATTCCTCACTGCACTAAATGTAACGATCACTAGTAATAGTGTATGTGCTATACTACTAACTCAGGAAATTATCTATAGAGTGGCACCGTTGAGCACGTGCTTTTGAAGATAGCATGAGAGGTCAACTAATAATAACATATGTCACTCAATCCTTTTCAGGGTCACTATCATTTTTAGCAATTCTAATTTCAAGTACTATTTCTCATTGGAAAGGTGAGATGTACTATTCTCGTATTGATGAAAAAAAGAATCAACGATTCAAAATTTTGAAGGAACCCATTTCAGGACTTTTCATGGGGTGTTTGTTCGTTTGAAGAAACAAATGAGTAATATTATTTTCTCCGGAAAAGAGCGATTGACGAAGGAGGACGAGGACAAATTTCACTGAAGGAGACAAAAAAGAGCGGGCCGGGCCGGGCCGGGGAAAATCCGGGCCGGGCCCGCTTGGCCCGCGGGCCGGCCCGCGATTTCACAAGTATGGTTTTATGTTACATTGACGTCTACTTTTTAGGGACATTTCGAATCCGTTTGAAATCTCACTAATATTCCTTTATTCCTTCTCTTTCCTCTCCCACCCTACTTCGAGGTTTCTATTGTATACCGCCGTTGATTCTTTTCCTCCTAATCTCGTGAAATTTTGTGAAAAAGTTTTGTTTTGACTGGCGGCACACCTTCAATTGTTGTATTTGTTACTGCATGTTTTTTTCTCACTTTCTTCATTTCTCTGAACGGAATATTCAACTTTCAAGCTCTTACCGGTTCTTGAGTTCCTTCGTGCTGATCATTGGTCAAACGGAGTAAAGGCTGGTCGACAACCAGAAAAAAGAGTTCCAAATAAAATAAGTAGGGTCAAATATGGAATTCACAAGTTCCATATTGTCTCCAGACGGGACAGCGGTCACATATTACATTTTGTTGACGGTTAGGATGATTGAGACTAATAAGATATTTGAAGAATGATCCTTAGACAAAACGTATCTTACAGATACAAGCTAGCATGCTTTTTTTCACTTGAACTTAGATTTTCGAAAAGTTGAATGACCCCAGCTGTGTTGGGACTAATATTCAGAGGACCTCTTTTTCTGTTTTTGAATGATGTTCTTTTTCGAAGACCAATCATTCGCTCATTGGGACCTCAAAAACCGGAAAGATCCAAATTTTATCACTTTTTCTTTAAGAAGATGTATTCGGATGGCTCCGAATTGCCGACAGAACTTTCTCGCCACCAGAAAGTTTCTCAAATTTTGGAGAATCTTTATGACGACGGGAAGGTGATAAGCGCCAAAGCCGTCGCCGGACTTGTTGCTTACTGAGGACGTTTTGGGGATTTCGAGGACTACATCGGGAGGAGGATCATGAGAGAAATAACACGGTTGATGGACGAAGGATTACTGCTCATGCCCTACAAACTCCTCTTTCAGATTCACCAAGTGTTGTTGGGTAGAATCAGGGCTGAGAGTCTGAGTGGAATGATTTTGAAGATGCCCCAAAAGCTCTTCTACCCACAGGTGGACGAAAACAAAATTATTATCACACGTGATATGAGTAGAGGATTGGACATCTTATGGCAATTCAGAAATCGCCGAACCGAGGAGCCGTTGTACATCGATACGGAAGACTCGCACCACAATATTCGAGGAGGAGAGTTCGCAAAGCTGGCACTGCTCCAAATCTTTGACGCTCCATCAAGAACAGTGCTCTTATTCCGTGTCCACCATTTCAACGAGAAGGGATTGGAAAAGATTCAGAGAATGCTTCGTAACGTCAGCATAACCCGCCGCTATGACGATGAAGATTTTTTTTACGTTAATACCAGCACAGGCCAGTGTGAGAATTTTCAAAACTTCTATGAAGACACTTGTCTGATTCCTCTGAAAACATCTGCGGATGCAATCGGGATCTTTGTCGACAAACAGGAAACGATGTCGGATTGGACCGCCCCTTACCTGAACATCGACCAGATCATGTATGCGGCTTACGATGCTATTGTCCTGCGTATGCTCCCATCTGTTGACAAATCCGCCAAGGTGAGTCGAAATATTGCGAGTAAATCGATGCATTTTTTTTATTTCAGAAATCTCGATGCCCTATTCATTGTTGGTGTGATTGGTATAAAAAGAAATATGCTAACAAAGAAACCAGGTAAGCAGCATGATCTACAAACAACTCACGATTTCAGATAGTTTATATACTCTCATTTTTCTCCTCTCTCATCAATTCGTTCCAACTCCTATTTCCCAACTTGTGTATGTATAATACGGTGAGTTAGACACTAAATTTCGGTAGTCGAGAGAAATGTTTTCTTGCAGATAATCGCTAAATGTGACCATTCTCCTCTGCTCCACCCACTTGATCGACCAATCAGCCGCAGTCTTTGTTCAAATTTTCTGTTCATGCTACTTCAAAAATAGTGAGTTTAGTTTTATTCTGACGATAGATTTTGCGGTTTCTGGGAAAAGAGTAGAGGCTAACGATGAATTGCCGTTTTTGAGCAACTGAGGTTTGTTGAAGCACGGTTTGTTAAAGGGTTCATGTGTAGGGGTTCTAGGTTTCAAGCTGTCTCGAGCTCATTATAAATATTTCAGCCCATCAGTAGGATTTTATCTTTGTTTTCAAATTTTTTTCAATAACCACCAATTTATTAAGAATGACTTTTTGAGCACAATTGGTTATGATTTTCTTGATTTACAGATGCTTCTCACCACTCGGTATCCTGTGTTCAATGAAGGTTTCCGAATGCTTCCCTTGCTTAAGTTCTGCTCGGTTCGTTTTCTACCAAAATGCTTCGTCGTTCATAATATATAGCTCAATTGATTTTATCTTTGTTTTCAAACAACCCAGTTTTATTATTCAGTTTCTCGGTTTCCTCTATTTGTTACTGTTGAACACTGCCTTTTTCTAAGCCTTTTTTTTAGCTCGAGGATGTTGACACACCCCATATTGAATCGCTGTGAATAGTGTTTCTTTTCTTCACTATTCTAACAAATGGAATATTCCAAAAATCTGGTTTTTGTTCTTCAATTTTTCTTTTAATTTGCTGTAAATTTTTGGTTGTATAATTACATGCTAATTTTTTGAATTCATAAAATATGTATATAGCAAACTAATCTGGCTTTCATTGTTCAACAAACGTCCCTTTTTTTCAATTTTGAAGAGATTCTGTCGACAGCTTGTGCACTCCGGATATCCAAGCAGCTCGCCTTTGCTCTCGCAAAGGTTTCTGCGACGAAAGCGACGGGAAGAGAGAACGACGGATAAGGTGTGAAGCGGAAAAGAGAGAGTAAATACGAGCATAAACCTATTTATTGCGCAAACCCGCCTTTCGGTCGGTAGGGATGTCCTGAATTGATGCGGCACAACAAAAGGTTGGGAAATACAAGTAAAAGAACAGGAAAAGTGGGAAGAAACGGGCTGGATGAAAACCTCCGTCGGAGACGGAGGAAACCTTGCACAGTCGACCAGAAAAACCTGTTGAAGCTTTGGCTCCAAAAACGCAGCGCTCCCAAATTGGATGACGATAAAAATAGTGTAAAAAAAGGGAAAAATACAGCACTTTGGCTCCACACTTGCACTGTGCGTCATACACACGTGGCAACAAAACGCTCGAATGCGCCGCTATTTTAGGCCGACGAAAAGGGGGAGAACACGTGACGCGCGTCGGGTCTCGCCACGAACACGCGCGCGCGCCCCTGTCATAAGCGAGGGCATTCAAAAAGAGGTTTTGTGTGAGGAGTAATAAATCAGTGGAAAAGTAACCGTTTTGAGCGTAATAAACGGAATTTCTTCGCGAAGAAAAGTAATAAATAAATGGAGAAATAATTGGGTGAAGAAAATATGTAAAATAATTAAGTAAATCGTCCAATTCGCCTGTATTCGAGAGAAAGCTTCTGGGGAAGCTCAGTGACTCTCGATTACAGAGCGAACAGGTTGTCCAATTCTGCCTCTCTTGGGCAGAATTGACAACAATGTGCTTATTTACTCTCATTCAATTTCAGTCGTCCTGTTCACGTTTTTCTTGTCATATAACTATACTTCCGTCATTCTCTTCATATTATTGTTGAACATCATTACCTCATCAGACGCAATTTTGTTGGAATGATTACGTGAAAAAGGTAAGAATTCAATTTTCTTAATTAGCACTGTTTCCCAAAGAATATTTTTTGATAGAGATCCCCGAGGTGCATTTTCAAGCAAAAGTTTTCAAAATCTGAGCAATGTTCCTTCAATATTTACAAGGGAATGACCCCAGGTGTGCCGCTGATTTCTTGGCGATATTTTGTGATCAGATGGTACTTGGGTTAACTAAGAAAAATATGAAATTATATCGGCCCTCTCCCGTGTTTACGGGAGTTACGACACAATATTCACTTTTTCACTGAATCCGGACCACTCAATTTTCGGACGACATAACTTCGTTCATTTTCAAGATTTTTTTTTGGGTTTTGGCTCAAATTGTAGAGTATTAAGTAGTCTTCAAAAATGTCAACTGAGTCATTTTTCCATCCGTTACAGGAAGCTCAGCAATTCAAAAAATGTCAAAAGTATGAGAATAAGTGGATTCGAAAAGTCTCAATTTTTGGATTTTAGTACTCGGGAGACTATGACCATTTGGTTTCTTCCAGTCAATGATGCAAGTATACACACTCAAATATAGGTCGAGCCTTTGAGTTACGGAAAATTTAACTTTTTTCAACAATTTTCCCAATTTTCATGTATAGGGATACGTGGATATGGTCGAAAGATCATTATTTTATTTTCGGCTGAACTTAATCAAATACGATAAAATGAACTCAGTTATTCACGAAAAACATATTTTTGAAAAATATGAACTTTAGTTTGTTTTTAAATTCAGCCAATGCCCACCAAGCCTAAATATCCACGTATCCCTATACATGAAAATTGGGAAAATTTTTGAAAAAAGTTGAATAAGTCCCGTAACTCAAAGGCTCGACCTATATTTGATTGTGTATACTTGCATCATTGACTGGTAGAAACCAAATGGTCATAGTCTCCCGAGTACTAAAATCCAAAAATTGAGACTTTTCGAATCCACTTATTCTCATACTTTTGACATTTTTTGAATTGCTGAGCTTCCTGTAACAGATGGAAAAATGACTCAGTTGACATTTTTGAAAACTACTTAATACTCTACAATTTGAGAAAACCCAAAAAAAAATCTTGAAAATGAACGCAGTTATGTCGTCCGAAAATTGAGTGGTCCGGATTCAGTGAAAAAGTGAATATTGTGTCGTAACTCCCGTAAACACGGGAGAGGGCCGATATAATTTCATATTTTTCTTAGTTAACCCAAGTACCATCTAATCACAAAATATCGCCAAGAAATCAGCGGCACACCTGGGGTCATTCCCTTGTTAGCATTTTCTATATTCAATTGATTCATTACAAGACTGCTTGCCGCGCCTTCGGCGCTGCAGCAGTCAATTTCATTTGTTATTCTTTTCCCCCTCGATGAGAGGATCAAGAATATGTGGTTTTCATCCCACACACTGTAACCCATTGCTGCGTCTACTTTAGATTCCGGTAGTGTTCACGCGAGGTCATTAAAATGCGCAGCCGACATCTCCCGGGTTCCGCCGGCCACCATAGTTTGTGTGTTGCTAGACTCCGCCCTTTTGTCTGCGTGCCTGCCTTCCCCCCTGCCTTTCAGAGCCCTATCTTAGCAGAGAGCTCCACAGAGCTCCAAATGAAAAATGAAAAAGACGGGCATCATCGCGGGGAAATTCTCTTTCCAAATGTGAAAGTTTGATGAAAATCGGTCCAGTAGGAGTGGCGCTAGCGTGCGGCACAGACACACAAACACACAGACGTCGGTGATTGTTAATAGTAAAGCTTAGGCCTCTACTGAAATTGAGTTCACAGCTGCATCAAGACGTTTCCTCAGTTTGCACTTTTTTTCCGGACTTCTATCTCTTTGAAAGCGTGTGTATTTTATCTATTCCTTTTTTCATCTCAATTGGGGTTGTGCGAAAAAAAACTTCGGTACAAAATTTTCAAAAAATTCATCGCTGAAAAATTTTTCGGAAAAAAAGTTCCGAAACTTTTGTTGGGAATCAGAAATTTATACGAGAATGCTTTACTGGAGAAAATTATCTACGAGAAAAAACTATGAAAAATCCAACTTCTTTGGCCAATTTTGGTGATTTTTGAAGTTTTTTGTTGTCTTTTTTTCTTGAAATGCTTGAGACTGGAGTAGAAAAAATCAACTATTGTTCCAGAATTTTTTTCCGAATTTTTGGTATTTTACGAAAAAAGATGTTCTGAAGATTTTTCGGAGTTTATTTTTCGAACAACCCTAACCTCCATTTCTAAACTTCTTCATGTCATATTTTGATTTGTTTATTTTTCTTGGTTGTCAGAAATTGATTCGTAAAATTTCCTGGTTGAACTTTAAATCAATTAACCCGTGTTTTTAACCCCTCCTGTCAACCAAAATCTCAAACTCTTCTGACGTTTCTTTTTTTGTACAGTTATACCTTTTTTCTTTTTAAAAATATTTTTCAGTCCATTCATACTTAGCTTTTATCACTCTATTTTATCAAATTTCTACTTTCTCTTGTTTATCTTATATGTTAGCATTAATTGTTTATTATTATTCTGGCTTTTTGGGATTAAAGGCCTACTAATTTTTTTTCTGATTTTACTGAATTTTTATTTTCCTTTAGCATTTATTGTATGATAACTATGACTCTTTGTTAGGGTCTTCTTTTTTGATTTTTCTGAAATTTTTTATATGTTTATTCCAATTTCACAAAGCTGTTAGGAATTAAAAATGAAGTGAGTATTTTTAACGAATTTGAACAGTGTTGTTTTGAAGTGATAATTATGCTCATTTTGAATATGCGCCACACTGTCAGCCAATTTCGCTGCGACTCTGAAAAATTATGTGTGTATCAAACATATATTGAAGTTCATAATTCAGAGCTTACTAAGAGGAACTACAGTACTGAAGAGAGAGTTACGAAACAACAAAGGTTGGACCGAGTTATGGAGAAAATAAAAGCCACGATGACCACCAAGGTTCCTGAATTCATCAAAGTAAGTAGCTACCGTAAGAAACTAGTAATGACCATAATTACATTTCAAAACGGGATTTCCAGTTGATTTTAGCTTCAGTTCCACCTAACCGATAGTTGTTCTTCGGTTTCAAAGTTTTTTGGGTATAACAAACATACTTTGAACCTTTTCTTGTTGATTATTTAATGCTCTCACTTTTCTGTCAGATACAGCTCGTTTGAGAACGGACTCTCGGAATCAGACGGTGTTTTTGATGTGACTAATGTTAATTATACGAGAGATGTGCAGGGTGGCGCAAAATTACCCGGTTCAAACTTTACTGGTGTGCTGTGGATGCAAATGTTTAGGCACAGTAGTTTACGTAGGACTACAGTAGTATCATATCTAGCTCTTAATTTTTGCAAGAAAACCTACTATATTACTGTAGGATTATTGTACTCACTTACAGTACCCCAAACCACGAGTCATTTTCAGTACTCCTTGCGACCGATCACAATCTCTTATTCCTTCAACATCATCTATGAAAACTACGGTTTCGCCTGTCCCGATTCTTGTGAATGTAAAGGGAAATGCTATAACAACGCTCTGCTGATTCCTAAATTGTTCAAAAATGTTTTCAATTTGTTTTGTTAGTAATAAAAAATTACTCAAGTAGTCATTTCAAGCATGAAATATACTCATTTGTATTGCAACCAAATACCTGGAAACCAAGCAAAAATCCAAATGATTCTTCTACTGTTTGTCACAAATTCAACAAAATCAACGGAGAAGACACTCTCTGACTATTAGAGATCTGGAGCATCTTGACTGTTAATTCAGTTGAATTAGAGGCATGTAGGTTCACTCGGAACTATGATGTATAAAACTCCCATACAAGTACAGACAATTGAATCATCAGGACACAAAATTGCACTTTTGTGTTGGCCACTGCGACTCCTTCCAGTTTGATCCAACATTACCAGTTGTCTTGGTTATCAGTTGTCCTCCATGTCTTTTGAGCCACCACGTTGTATCGAAACCAAACTGGAGCATTCACTTTTGACTGTTCAGAAGAAAAGTGATTGTCAGCTCTTTTGTGGTAGCCTAGCCTCATAGTGTGCCTCGGGGGGTTCTGTCCGACTATCTGCTTCAGCTATGCAGTTGGTATGAAAATTTTTCAATCGGTCATTAACATTGTTGCCACAGATTTTGACGCTAGGTGTCGCCTGAAATCAGAAACCACTACATGCTAGCTAAACATACCATCCCACTGATCTCCTAATCCAATCTTCAGTTCGCTTTTAATTTTCATTTGCTTCAGACGTACAGATTGTTGAAACTTCTCGCAATAATGATTTTGCTCGTCATCAAGCTAATCTATAACCATGAGCATCACACTGAGTTTTCTTTCCTGGTCTTCCAATCCCGTATGAGTTTTTCTGGATTTGTCTATGCCTTCTCGCCAAGTTCTCTGATCTTTGTAGTTCATTCCCTGCATTCCATCGAGACTATGATGGCGACCGTTCAAGAGATTGCTAGTGATGTCGTTTGTACTGACCGTATTTGTTCTTGGTGACATACATTAGGTACTGATTCACAACAATTTTCCAGGAACTTCTTGTCACTCTTGATCTTGGCTACCGATCATCGTTTCTTGGCGGCACATTATTTGCTGATTTTGATGGTATTAATTGTCCAGTTCGTTTTTTTGTCTTCTTCTCTTATTGTTGAAATAAACTTCCAGCGTGAGCTTGAAAACTCTGTCCTTCAAATCTCGGTTGTTAGCATCAAAGATGATCATTGTCGCTATTACCGCTTGATGAGACTGCTTCCCTAGTCCTTCCTGAAACAGAACAAATTAACGACTCCACACACTTTTAAACGAAATCTCACTTTCTGGAGTAAAGTATTGGCATAGCAGCAGGAAATGGATCCCCTGAACCTCCACTCGTGTTTTTTCTCGGTCACATGATTTTGCTCGGTCCATGTTTTTGTTCGGTCACATTGGTGGCTTAAACCCATCACTATCGCAGCATAATTCTTCCGTAGTTGTTGGTTATTAGGTCCAAACTTTCACGGAACATTTTACTTCGAGTCGATAACAATACTAGCAGCTTCTTCAGGCCCATCTTTCATGACAGCTACAAGAACCCAATCGACTTTGCCAAAATCTGCAATAAATAACTTTTTTTTAATGCGAGAACAAATCAGAAATCGATTGCCGGGAGAAAAGTGACAGAAAATAGATAAAATTGCTAGATTTCGAATCAAAAAAAGTTGTTCATTTTTTTATTCTGAAAATTCACAAAAAAATCTTGTTGAAACTGAAAAAAATTGAAGAAAATACGCCGTTGCCACGAAAATCGCTAGATGCATATGTGCCCTTTTTCTGCGTCTCTTCTCTACTACGCGTGTAAATGGGGCGCGTTTGCAACATTTCAACTTTTCTAGTGTTTCTGGGTGACTGGAATTGAAAAATCAGTGGATTTTAGGATAATCTCGGTAGTTTTGATAGAGAATTTTTTTCAATTGCAAATTCGAAAATTTTTTTTGAGTGCTGTTAGCAATGGATTTTTGTGAGAACTATACCACTCAGAGTTAGTAGCATTAGGATGGATTGTTTTGATTCCTTGCGTTACATCTTGCAGCGGCTCGCTGTCCAACATCCATTTTTGGTTCACTCTTCTCTTCCAGCGACAGATGTTTTCTTCTTCTGGAACTGAAGTCACCCATTGCTTTAGCTTACTCAAACTTCATCGTCAGCATCACTCGCTCATAATACATATTCTGCTTTTGAGCTCCTATTCATTCAGCAAGTAGTGCGTAGTTTGTCTGATTTTGCTTGACTGTTACAGCAATAGTTTAGCAAGTGAACAAGATTCCAAGCTGATAGATTTCCCATGTTGAAGTCGGTAGCAAGACTTCGAGCTGCTAGTATCAGTTTTTTAGCAACTATCCATGGTTTCTTTGACTGTTTCTAGCAGCGATATCTGTAAGAAAACATCTTTTGATTTATGAAAACTCAGCTCAAACAAATACCTTATGATGGCTCATCTTTTTTGAATATTCCGTCTTTGAGTTTGCAAAAAATTGAAGCAGGTATCTCCGAACGCCAACGCCTCGTATTCGAGTTCAGCAGTTTGAGCTTCATTAGATCCAACTCCCCTAGCAGCAACAATTGTGTCGTCCGCAATCTTCTCGTGCCAATTCAAAACTATCACCACCTTTTTGTGGTCTCTTTTCTACTGCTCAACAGGTTCTGGACTTTTCTCGGACACAAGTCATTGACGTCGTCAAAAAACTTCCCACTTGAATAAAGCTGCCAATATCTCATCAAATATTCCTGGATCTGTCTCTGTTGCTCTTTCTTGTCAGATTAATCCTCGGTCACTACCCAAACCTTCTTGAATACTCGTTTTTGTGGTTGCTCAGTGATTTCTGGAAAAAAAAATATTTTGGGGTTTGCAATACTTCAAACAATAATTCACCTTCTCATCAGACATGTTACTGTCTACTGGGTTTTTTTCCTAACGCAATCTCGTTTGTAATTCCACCGGCTTTTGCACTGGAAACGTTTGGTTCACACAAATAATCCGATCCGCTCCCACACTTCCAGCACACCGCACTTCTGTCCCAAGTCATCATCACCGTGGCGATAACTTGACGCATTCCTCTGCAAACGCATTTGACAAGACCCACGACTCTGGAGTTTCTCTTTCTGTTAATTATTTATCATTTTTTCAAATAAAAAACCTCACAAAAATGAGAAAAAATGACCAAAATATTGGGAAAAAGTTATAACTTTTGACTAAAAATTTCAAGTGCTCAGACAATGATGTCTTCGAACTTTACCCGGATGATTATTTGGAGTAGGAAGACTCCGATGGATGGAAACATTTTTTGAAATTAATTTTTAATTTTTGTTTTTTGTTGAATTTGAATTGATAAAATTTGTTTTTTTTGTTTCGAAAAGAAGCTAGGCACCGCAAAAAACGAGAGGTAGTGAGCAACAATAAGAAAAAACATAAGAACTCCTCGTCCGAGAGGAGTACACGGGCGATTTTTCAGTGGAGCGCGCTTGCAGCCTTCCAAAAAGTGTTGGATGTTTACGTGAGAGTTCACCCCAAAACTATCGATTTTTCGTATGTTTCTGCCGATTCTTCGATGATTTCTTTATTTCTCTTCTTTCTTTCTCATTTTTCTTCAATTCTAATCATCCTTCCTTACTTCTCTTACGTCTTTATCCGCAATTCTCGTGGATTTGTCAAGTTCCTCCTTTTTTCACCCGAATGTATCGATTTTTCGCTATTTTCTCAGTTTTTCGTCGCTCTTTCGTTCAAATCTCGTTTATTTCCTCATTTCCACATTTTTTCGACTCATGCTACTGATTTTGCCGTGGTTTGTAACTACGGTGGAGTCGAGTGAAAGGGATTTCTCCAGTAAGTTTACGGTCTGCCACAATTGCGCCGTCAGGTTGGAGAGGGAAATCTTCCCCTGCTACTGATTCGTTCTAGTTCCGATAGAAATTATGGGGATCGGGGAAGCCATCAGAAGCCCACAAGTGGTTGAGAAAGCAAAATTATTGTCGAATGGAGGTCTGGAACCCCCGTCTGATGGTAAATCTGTGGAAGATGCCACAAGCGCCCAATAAATCCACTCGAAGGACCCGGAAACAAAAGTTTTTCGTATGGGATGGAAGTCTCTTCGCATTTTTCGTATTGCTTTGTTCAGAACACGGGAAACTTTGAAAAATTCGTATTTTTTCGTATCTTTTGAAAATGGATCCGCACCCTCTCTTCTTATACTTTCTTAAGTTTGTCTGTGGGACGAGCTCCACATTTTCGGTTCCGGTTTCGGTCCTCTTCGAGGAGAAACAGTTTGAACTCAGACATTTCTGTAATCACTTGGGGTTTTTCTGTCGTTCCGGAATGCAGTTTTGCTCCGCGAATTGCCATCAATATTCCAAAACCGAAATCACTTTCGTAGAAATTTTTTTGGAAACAACTGGAGCTGTTAAGCACTAGCGTTGCTTTCTGGAGACGTCACTTTGTTCTGTTGTCCGAAATTTCGAGTGATCCAAATTTGCCGATTTTTTTAAGCTTCAGTCTTCCTATTGTTACTCTTTTGGGGTCATATAATTCTGAACCACCTCTTATCAAAATTCACGATAAATTCGCATAGATTCGAAGATAATTATTGGGAATTCGCTTAGAATTTGATCGCTAATTTAGTTTCGCTAACACATAGTCCTTCTAGATTAGAGATAAATTGTTTTCCATTTAAAAAAAAATTTTCTGAAAAATCAATCTCAAACACCAAAGAGACAGAATTCAGATGGAAAAACATTTATCAGCGTTGGCTTAATTTTGGACGTAAACATCTTTTGCCATTCTTGAATTCCTCGCCATCCATCAGACCATGCAAACATTCTTTTCTTGTTTTGAACCCCAAAAATCAATCAGACCACTTTATAATAGTTTTGCTAATTTGAGGTACTCTGCATTCAGTTTTAATTACAAGCCCACTGAACTCACAAATCCTGTTTGGCCTGATAAGATTATTCTGACTACCCTTGTTCTAATTCCGAATCATAATTCTTTTTTCTACACAGAACCTGTGACGTCACTATCTACGGCAACTCATCCTACACCCCTAACGAATAGACGATAGCAGTCTGTTGGAGACGCAGACCGGGCCTTTTTTTAAAAATATCTGCCCAAATTCCGATCAATAAATTCTAAGGGTCACAACACGTCGCTACACATAGCAGACAGGCCCCAACCCTCTCATCGTTCCTCTCATCATCACTCTTTTCATGCCTTGGACACCAGATCTAACTCTCCACTTTGTATGAAGCATTAGATAGGCACTATGTTCAAATTAGTGGTTGTGCTAGACACGGACCTAACGATTTCTCATTTTCACCCCAGACTTCTTATTGTTCTTCTTATTATCCCTCACCCGATCTTCATCGCTTGGTTTTTATCTTTAGGACTCCCGATTTCTCCTAATTCCAGTCATCTGGGCTCACGAAATTTTTCTAAAAGTTCATTTTTCGTTTTTGGTTAACTGTAGTTAACTTGGGTTTTTGCTATTTCTGGTCAATTAGCTCTGTTTTGCCCTGATAATCTTAGTTTCGATTTCGGATCAGAAATCTTTCCTACAGCCCCTATGACGTCACGGTTACTCATAGCAGACGTACCACCCTACACCCCGCACAGATAGACAGTAGCAGGCAGTTGGAGACGCAAGAAAGGTCTCTTCTCAAAAACATCTGCCAAATTTCCAATCAATAACACTCGAAAGGGGCATTGGGTCACTACGCTCAGCAGACAGACCCGCACCCTCTTATTGTTTCTCTCATCATCTCTTTTGTTTTCCTTTGGACACCAGATCTAACTCTCCACTTTGTATGAATCATTAGATAGGCGCTATGTCCATTTTAGTGGTTGGGCTAGACACATCCCTATCAATTTTTCGTATTCACTGTTCTCATTCTTTTTAAAGTGAAAGTAGTCTGTTGATAGTTAAAACTTCCAAGAGATTACTTTCACTTTTTACTCGTTTCTTGCTTTTTTCCCTTCCCTACCTCTGTTGTAAAACGTCTCCAACTCCAACCCATCATTGAAGATGCCAGCCGGAAAGATCCCACACGATCGCAAGAGTTCTCCAACTTCCAAGAGTCATTCTGCAAAAAACCTCGATGACGACTCCAGAGAAGCCATTTTCATCATCAATTTGCTCAAAAAATGCTCTGAGAAGCAGAAACATCACATTGCCTATATGAAGAACTTTTTGGTTAGCCACGAACCTCGGTTCCAACGAGTTAAACTTCATTTAAACTATCAGTCGGTTAGTTACTTGTTCCAAATGTTCCAAAACTCACTCTATCGTTTCAGAAAGTTGCTATCGAGAGACAACCCGTCAAGAATGCCATCCGAGAGCAGATCGAGAAATATAGCAAGGAGATGGCCGCTCAAAACAGCAATGAGAAAATGTTGAAGATTTTTGTGAAGGAACAACAAAAGCAGGAGGATAAAGTGCAGGCGATTCATCGAAAAGTTGCCAGTTACAAGGGACAAACGCTCCACGATGAGAAGAAAACAGTAGAAAAGAGTGGTAAGTGGGAAGGGCTGCGGTTAGATACTACATCTGGATTCATAGTCTGAGATTGTGAAAGTGGTGAGCCTGACTCTTTTTTTGGGACTTCCAGACGGAAAATTCGGGTATCTGGATGTTTTTAAATCCAAAAATGTTTGTAAAAACAGGCACCCGAATCTTTTAAAATCCGACAAACCGGACGTCCAGACATTCGGACACCCAGACAACCTAAAAACCACAAACCTGACTTACCCAGTATTGTGACATCCGGATAACCAGAGACACAGACAGACCATCAAATCTAATCTTTTTTCAGAGCCCGATCTCCACGAGCCATTCGAGAAAGAGCTTCACGATGCCCTCCAACAAATGCCAGTCTACAAGAGAAACGATGAAGAAATGGCGATTCTTCCAACACTCGAAAAAAATGATCTCGATGACATCGAATGGCCGATAGGAATGATTGAATGGAGCGAATACTCGAAGTATTGGGATCGTAATGTTGAGGAAGCAGCCAAGTGCAGGACTTTGAACGAAAAGATTCAAACTTTGGAGGAGAATGTGGAGAAGGCCTCGAAGGATTTTAAAGCAGCGCAGGCCCAAACAAAAAACTACAAGCTTCGAGATCTCGATTACTCGTTATTCGAAATTGCCTTGAAACACTTCATTCAAATGTCCTTTAAGAAGAAGGCTTCCATTGAGAAGTTGAACGCACAGAAAAAATCTTTGGAAGCTGGGAAAAAAGAACGTGAGGATTTGATGAGCTCTATCCTGGAAGATTCGTTGAAGTGCACCGATTTGTTGAAGTGTTCCGTCTGCTATCAAGCATTCACAAATGGTGCGCAGAGTAAGAGATGCCCACAAATCTTCGGTGAGTAGTTTTTTGTAGCTTGCGTAATTCTGAAACGGGTTTTCGAAACATTGTACTAAACTGGAGATCTGAATCTAGACTTCCGCACAGTCGGCCGTCCAGGCATCCGACTATTTGGGGAAACGGTCATCAGGACATCCGGACTTTCGGACATCTGGTCATCGAGACAGTTGGATAAACAGACATTTGAATATCTGGAAAACATACGTACATACAAATAGGCATAATGATACCATGGACATCAGACCATTCTCTAGGCACAGAGGCACACGCCTCTTTTGAACACCAGACATTCGTACATCCCGGCATCTAGATATCCAGACAAACATACATACAGACATACATTCTGTCACCTGTAATTATAAACATCCGGACATCAGGAAATCGTTGTATTCGGGCAGAAATCCGGTCACCTATCCATCTGGACTTCTGGAAATCCGGACATTCGAACACCTTTGCAAAATTTGAACTTATTCAATTTTCAGGTTCCTGCGGTCATACCGTCTGTGCCACTTGCATGATGCAATTCCAGGATCGCGAGTCCCCCTTCCACTGGAAATGCCATCAATGTCGATCCCTGTCAGACAAAGTGCTCACCAATTGGACCGTCATGCAATTGATCCGAGAAAGCGACAAAGAAGATGAGCAGGAGAGTGAAGAAGATGAGGAGGAAAGTGAAGAAGATGAGGAGGAAAGTGAAGAAGATGAGGAGGAGAGTGAGAACGATAACGAGGACCGTTGGGAAAACGATGAGAATAGTGAGGGAGAAGTGTAGATGTGTGTCCATTAACATGCTGTGTAGATTCACAAATAAATCAAATATATTGTTGTGAACTATCTCCTTTTTGTCAAATAGTTGTTTCCTTTTTATTGCAAAATTTTGATTTTTTCAAGTAATGAAGTTTAAAGTACATAAACATTTCCTTGCAGCAATCATTTTCAGGTCTACACGCACTTTGTCTCCAATGAGTAACAATTATTTTCTTTAGGTTGGCTGTTCAGAAAACAAAATGGTTTTGCAGAACTTGGGCCACAACTATTTTATTTTCACATATTAAAAAAAATAGAAAGTTGCTCTTTTTAGGTTATACCTTATTTTCATCATTTTCAGAATTCAAGTGAAAATCAACAGTAATACAATGACGGGAGTTTTAGGAGTAGTCTCTCACGGAATCATCCCGGGAAGCCCGGTTGGATTCGAGTAGAAAATTGGAGCTCGACATCGCCTTCGCAAACACTCAGTGAATTAGTGCATGTTGAAAAAATGCAGAATCTGATTGCTATGAAATCACAGTTTTCTCATAGATGGGTAGCAGAGTGGTAATGCAGCACGTGAATTTTTCGTTCCTCTGGTGGAAAATTTTTAGCATATAACGTGAACAAAGGATCACGATGACGCAATCAGAAAAACTGCGCAAGCAGCATCAATTGGCAATGCCGTAATCAAGGTCAAACCGAACACTCTTACTGCTTATGGACCGGACTTCTGTGCTACATAAGGACGGGCAACAAAGAAGAACGCATGTCTCTCCCTTCACCATAGTTGCATTTGCCACCTGCCGAAACTCCTGCTGAACCTGCCAAATAATTTCCCTCTGTATATTCTTTCCCCTTCTAACCAATAAATATATTACCACTGAACCTCTATTTTAGGTTGTTTTTTCGAAGAAACCTTAAAACCAAAACTATCAATGATTGGTCGAGTCCAAAATACCAACACCAGTGTTGGTTGAAATTTTGAAAACAAAACCAAAAGACACTGTAGCTATTTTAGAAGCCCTAGATAGAGACTATCAAGCAAACCAGACAAAGAAGACAGAACTGTCTTAGCGGTAAAAACACCGCGTCTTAACAAGCAGTGCAAATTTTGCAATTTGAAAAACTACTCTACCATGGAGTGTAAGAAAGTCCGTACCCTAGAAAATAGGAAACAGGGCTCTGTTCGGAAATACCGGACATTAGCAAAAAAAAACTGGGCTTTAGGGTAATGTCCCGGACTTTAGAAAATTAACCGGACTTAGCTAAAATACCGGACTTTAGGGTAGTGTCCCGGACTTGAGAAAAACATCCGGACTTTAGCTAAAATACAGGACTTCAAGTAAATAAAGGACTTAAGGGAAATAAAGGACTATTGGATGAAGTATTAAATCCAACAGGTTTATGGTGCATGAACCTCTGAAACCACTTTTTTTCGTTTTCTTTTCTATTTTTCTTCGTTTTTTCTTGTTTCTTATCAGTTGCAAAAAAAGTGTTTAATTAAAAAAGTGTTTAATTAAGGGAAAGAGCAGTGTTAGCAGTCAACAACTATGGGTTCTTATCCGAAACCCGGGTATTTATTTCTTTTTCGGGACCCATGCAAATACCCGGGACTCGTGAAATATGCGGGACCCAAAAACCTGTTCCGGGGCTCAAAAAATAATTTCCGGTATTCAACATACTCGATTTTGTGCATTTTTGTTGTGTTCCCTAACATGGAAGTTCTCCCAAATGATATATTAGAATTCAATAGGTTATGGGGGCAAAAATTCAACCACCCCAAGGTAAAAAAATTTGCAAAAGGAAAGTTTGCGGAAATCGCTATTTCTTGAGCCTGCTGAGTCACAGCCGACAGAAGTACAAGTTTTGAAAAAATGCTTGATATTCAATTTTTCTTTTCAAATTCTCATGGATTTTCATTCATCCTATGGTTTTTTACGTTTTTATGAATTTAGAAAACTTGGAAAACGATAATGTGCACAAAATTTCATTATTTTCAAAACTTGTCACTTCTGTCGGCTGTAACTCGGCAGGCATGATAGCTGGAAAAAAGTCATGTACTACAAAAATGTAGACAATTGTATGTTCTATTGGTCTTTGATTACTTTTTCCTAACTTCACCCGTTTTTGAGATATTCTTAGCAAGGATGGTCCGAAGTTTGTCCTTTTTGAGCTCCCCTATTTCCTGAGGTTAACTTTTTATTGCACGGCGTGTAACTCTTGAACCGTACGAGTGTCGAAAAACGATTAACTAGCAGTCTAAAGATTGTCAATTTTTACACATGTTATTAAGAGGCATTCTCTGAGAGAATTTAGCACTGTCCGTTATACCGATGGCATTAGGATTTTACAAAAGTGCTCGGAACGTACTGAAACGATGTACAGTTGGTTTATACAACCCCCTGAACGCAATGGCGCTTTTCATTTTTGGCTCCGCCCCTTTTCCAGCAAATCACGCCCACATTCAGTCCGAAAACAAACTTATTTCCCCGAAAAGATATCGATGTCTACTTTTCATGAATCAATGTATATACCAATTGTACGTCGTTTCAGTACGTTTCGAGCACTTTTGTAAAATCCTAATTCCATCGCCTGCTCACCGCTCTCACAGAACGTCTCTTAAATGACAACTGTTTTATATCTCACCTGGCTCTAAAGTTATGGTCGCTCAAAGTTGATCTTCCAAAATTTTCAGTACAAAATGGCTTGAATTTTCACGTGGTGTTCGTATAAATATGGCCGGTACTGTATATGATTTGGAACTAGAAAAGGAGGCGGTATTTTGACAAAAATATAGGAAGTTATACATGAAAATGGCTTCGGATTGTTAAGAAGAAAGAGAGAAGTGTGAATGACCTCCAATATAACTCAAGGTGTGAGGTCCTGGAAAAGGTGTAATAAAGATACATATCTAGTATCGGAGCGAGAGGTACACGGCTTGTTTTTAAGACCTGTTTTAAGACCTGTAGGCATGCACTCCACACAATATTCCATCACAGTCTATGGGAACGTTTACAGAGATAGTAGCTCATAAACATGAATGAGAAAATCTCGAACTTTGAAAATATTAAACAATCAGGTTAATGAATAAAAAAAAATCTTCCTGTCGGTATGGGTTTCGAATAAGTAACATTTTGCTTCACCAAATGAAATGAGAAAAAACTGGCAAAAATCGGTGTGAATAGAGCAGTGGAATATTTGAAATTTAATGACAATAAAGAAAAAATCAGAACAGAATGAAAAGACGAAAAAACTCATCATCGGGAACTAACAAAAATCAAGTGATGTTGTATGTCACTTCGCGCCTTTTTGTGGACCCCACCCTTAGCGTTATTCATCTTTCTCTAACCATCAGAGAAAACGAAATAGCATACCAAACGAGGAAAGATGTCACGCAAAAAGCATTTCGAATTTTCCTGATATTTGGAAAAATGGTTTGAATTGGATAAAATGTAAACGGAACGATTGTGGAAAAAAACAGAAGAAAAGAAAAGTGTGAATGACCTTCAATGTGACTCAGCTAGGAAAAGTGATAGAAATTAATAAAGAGAGGCGCAGATCACAGCAACAGGACTTACGCTGCTAGCCCCCTCTAGGACCGAATCTCCCTAGTTAGTTAGAGTCTAATCTTAACGCTGGTCAAGGGTGAGTGCGGCGTTTCGAGAAGAAGACAGGGGGTCTTAGACTCAGACGCTCACCACAACGCTCAACGTTTTTTGCGCGACTGTAACTTAGTTCCGGGTGGAGATATCGAAAAGTGTCCAACTAACAAAACACGCATTTATACACGAATAAGAAATTTGCAGTTGATGACGTTTCAATAACTCCACGGACAACGAAGATATAGTGTATTCAAAGTAGGTACTTCCAGTGAGGATTGTTCTGAAAATGAACAGGATTTTTTGAACTCTTGCTCAGAACTATGAGTGAAAATAGGAATTTCTTTGACAGCATAAAAAAGCACAGTAACAACCATATCACACTTTTAAAACTGATGTTTTCAAAGTACCTGCTCATTTTCGAACTCGGATTACTGTAGAATTTTATCCCAGAGCAAACATGATTTGCAAGATCATCTACGAGTTCACTTCCTAAGCTTCTTCATCTACATAGACGTGCAAAAAATCGTTTCATGACAGCATGCAAATGACAAATCCCACGGAAACTCATGGATCTGAAAACTTGAAAAATTATCATTCCCAAAAAATTAGGTGTTCATGTGCGACGAATTATCAAGGTATGTCTATTACCTCTCCAGGGGCGGCTTTTCGTGAGTTTTTCTCTCTTTGTTTTTTAAATGGATGATTTCATCTGCAGCTTGAAGAAATAAGAAAGCCTGATTTCAAAAAACAGAATTCAACATCGGAATCTCTGTGTGAGTATCTTCTGCCAAACTTAAAACGCCGAATTTCAAGACCATAGCCATTCTCTTTTTTTAAGCATTTTTTTCCTTTGATATCAATAATGTTTTGATTTTATTTGATTTTTTTTAACTGTCTCGCTGTGCATCTATTTTTCCTCTACTTTCGACTTTTTTTTCAATGTTCCTAAAAATCTCTCGTTTCTTTCTGTTTTTTTCTTGAACTGAGTCACAGTTTCTCAAAATCTCTCATCTTCTCTACTTTTATGATAACAATGGGAAAAAAACAATATATGTTCTCTTCAGTACACATTTTCTTCACTAATTATGTTCATCTTTTCAAGAAATTTTTTTCAAAGTTTTTCCCGCCATTTTTTGCGTTGAAAAATAATTTTAGGTCAAAGGCGCATTCTTTTTCTCCCGACCGATATCTCGCCACGAAAAAGAAGGAGGCCCGTGTACTACACTCGGACAATCAGACATTTTTCGACAGAGCTTTCTCGCCAATTATTTTTGCTTTCATTGAGTTTTCGAAGTTTTACCATGGAAAGCAAAACAAAAGTTTGATTATACTCAGCGTTTATTTATATTTCCTGAAGTCCTAACATTTAGGTTCCTTCTCTACATTTCGTCATTTGCCCCCTTATTGCATTCTCCGTTCATCTTCCTCTCCTTTCTTCCCTTCTTTTTCTCCGGACCACATGCTGCTCACTACGAACGCCACCTTCCTTCTTATCGGGTCATATGACCATACGACCCGCGAACACCCTTCTCGATTCAAATTTTCTCTCTAATCGCGAGACGCAGACATTCTCAGTTTTGCCATTTTACCCGTTTTCCAGCTGATTTTTTAGAGAAAATTTTGGAAAACTGAAATGTTCAATTTTTTCTTGTCCTAGAGACACCGATTTCGTTGATTTTCATAGCCAACTTTTCGGTGAAAAGAGGAAAATATATTTCACCGCCTTATCTCGTTTTTACTCTTGTTGTTTTGTTCACTAATTACTTGTTATTGGAAAACCCACACGGTGAAATGTTCTTGGTTCTTCTTCCATTGCATTGTCTTCATTTTAAAATAATCATTCCGTTTTACAGATGTAATGAACAACGAGATCTCGAAGAATGGAAAAATTTAACCCAATTGAGGAGCTCATTGTCATATTGAATACCTCGTGAAACCACAGTAAGAATTTCAAAGATATATTTTCACAGTTCATGAAAAATACTCATCGCAGGACGCTACAGATCACTTTCGCATTCAAACAATCATGACAATAAGGATCAAACCAAATATTGTGATGGCCCAATCAAAAATGCAGTAGTGGATATGTCGATCTGACTAACAGGAGCAACTATCACCGAGGCAGCCTCCTGGACCTTAGGAATCCTCTCCGGACTATTGCAATCGACGAAATCGGAGGAAATGTTCTTCTAATTTAAGGTGAGGTTTTCAATAGTATACGCCTCAACTGCAATGTGTTCTCATTTTCAGCTTGTCTTGGATACTGTATGCCAACCGACTGTGACAAGAAATTAAAATGCTTTTCCCTTGGTGATGCTATATTCGATAAATAGTAAGTGTTGGATTTTCCCGAAAGTTGGTAACAGGCTATTGAAATGCGAACCAGAAAAGGCCTATGAAGAATCGCTAATTTCAACCAATTTATGACATGAGATGAGCATGACCGGAAACACATCACCAGTACCCAGCAAATTTGTAATATAATTCAGAACAGAAGAAACAGTTTCCAAACCCAATTGGTTGACTGGGATATGATGCATCTTTCAGAATGGGATTCCCATTGGACTATGTATCATAGTTCTCTCACGCAGCCTCTCTTTGCTCTTCATCGCCGAACGCAGTTTTCACCTTGTTATCAATCTCAACACGTTCGATAGCCCATTGGAATTGAGTAGTTTGGGCGCAATTCAGCCTGAGCCAGCGACACGGCTTGAATTTGAAGGTATGTCACACACTTAGTTTCATAACTGCTATTGTAGAATCAAGTTTTCATTCAATGCAATGCGAAAACGTAATACCACTATCTCGGTGAACATTTATTGAAAAAAAATTTAAAGTGCAAACTATGGAACACATCAGAAAAATTCAGCAAATACCGAAAGTTTGCTTTCTCTCTGCTTTTGAAAAAACACATTCCCCAGCAATCCTTTTCTTTCATTGTCCGGGCAAAATTACCGTTTTTTCCAGAGCTTCTCTAGTGATGGACTGAAAATGCTGTGCAAGAGACAAATTGGTGGTCATCGCAGGCGCGGAGAAGACTGCTCGTAGACGAAGAGATTACGAAATTTACATAGTTTTCCATGTTCGAAAAGAGGCACTCACAACTGTGAGTTTCTTCGTACAATTTTTGAAAAATACCAAGCACAGTGAATATTTTCAGCTTCTCAACGTATGCATGACTGTTCAAATTGATGGAGAGCTGAGAAAACTATCGGATGAAACTACAACATGTTCTGTACTTCTTGCTATCGACATTTTCTATAGTCGAGGATTAATGAATCATGAAACGGAAACTAGCAGAATCACTTTCAAGCTTCGAGCCTCCCGAATCAAGAAAAGTGGCAAAGAGAAATGCATGATTTCTGAACCTGTGAGCATCAATTTGAATCCAACGTTTTGATCATCAGTGCGACAACATTGGCACAGTGGGACGTTGATGAGATTCAAGAGAAGGACGTCAGAACTGAGGCTCAACCACTATTGTCCACACGAACGGATACCCTGATTGAGGTGTATTCTCTTTATTCCTTCCATCATTCTGTTTTTCCGGCGGACTTTTATAACCTGTGGGTAAGTCAAGTTAAAGGGGGCCTGTCAAAAAGAAAATCGTTGGTGAGATTTTTTTACCATCGGATAGAGCTCGGCGAAATACATCGAAAATCCTCTTAGAGGTATGTTCGGAAATTCCATTGTTGACCTGTTTTAGCGCGTCAAAGAAAAATCCTTCGCTTTTTTTCAGTGCAAATTTCAATTATTTTTCACGCCATTTCAAACCTTCGCCCCAACTTTTAATCCTTCGCCCTAGTGCTTTTTTGGAGAATCCTCCAGAAGAAGGTCCATAACTTAAAAACCATCCATCCAAAACAAAAATGATCAACTACAAAGTTGTTAAGCATGCAACTTTTGGCAACTCTTTAGTACAGGACTTTTTTCGAAAACCATAGGTCTTCGAGTTAGAGGCTCTCAAAGTGCCGAAATCTTATCATTGCAAATTATGAGGCATATTCATGAAAGAGACTAAAGAAATCATGTTTTACGAATGGCTTTGCAAAAAAGATAGTAACTGATGTACACTCATATATATTGTGCTTCAGGAGGTTGTGCCGAGTATTTTGTGTGCTTATAAACATAGAAGGTTGGGGAGCCCGAGCGCGCCTGAAATAGATAATGAGATATGTTTTCAAGCTCAAGGACTCAAATATGTGCTCCGTTATTTCCGTCGTTGTAAAAGTCTATATTAACGAATGCACTTGTTCTTGTTTCTATTTCTCGCTACGCCTCATCAGCCCTCCTGCTCGGATGTTGACGTGTCAACAGAATTAGTTTTGTTTGCATG
>GL380183.1:0-17391 GCA_000143925.2 Caenorhabditis brenneri | reverse complement strand
GACGCACTCTCATACATCGATACTCAACAGTATTATCACTCACCTTTGTAATTCTAACTCGAAGACCTATGGTTTTCAAAAAAAATCATGTACTAGCGACTTGTCAAAAATTGCACGCTTAACAACTTTGTAATTGATCATTTTTGTTTTGGATGGATGGTTTTTAAGTTATGGACCTTCTTCTGGAGGATACTCCAAAAAAGCACTAGGGCGAAGGATTAAAAGTTGGGGCGAAGGTTTGAAATGGCGTGAAAAATAATTGAAATTTGCACTGAAAAAAAGCGAAGGATTTTTCTTTGACGCGCTAAAACAGGTCAACAATGGAATTTCCGAACATACCTCCAAGAGGATTTTCGATGTATTTCGCCGAGCTCTATCCGATGGTATAAAAATCCCAACAACGATTTTCTTTTTGACAGGCCCCCTTTAAATTTGCGTGGAGTTGAGTGCATGATGGGACGATGTTTCGTGTTCCCAAAGTTAGTACCTTGAGTTCATCACCATAACGTTTGATTTTGGTTTGTTATTCTGTGTGACGCTGCGTTTGTTACTCCCACTAATTTTATTTGTTGCAGGTCTTCAACTTCAAGAAGTTATTCATCACTTGCAAACAATAGGATGATCAGTTTTTTAGCGCATTCGGCTCGGATGGATGACGCTTTGCTGCTCACTTGACAATGTAGCTGTTCATAGTTGAGAGGAAAGAAGATGGAATTGAAATTTTGTTCGACCAACGACTGCTAACGATTTAGAAATTGTGTTTTCTATCAATTTTTCTTTTTCGAAGTTGATTTTCATCAAGTAATAATTAAGTGAGCTTATTATTGCAAAATCGGCACCCAGTGCATAGCCACGCAAGTGCGCTCCACTGGACAGTGTCGTTTTTTGTTTTTTTTTTGTCATAACTTTGTTCTGTCTGTTCTTTCTGATTATAACTCCTTTTTTTAACATTATGCTGGACAATCCCGACCGAAGCAGCCGAAGGATTTAGCAGGTATGTCAAAAAAAATGGAACGTAGATGTTGAAGCAATGCTCACTAACATGAAACCGAGCTGTTTCGAAAAATTTGTTGTCATTGGAGAGTTTATGAACCCGTTGAAATTGAGGAAATAGCTAGTTCAATGAAACTTCAAACTGAAGCTGAATTGAGTTTTTTTCAGAGTGTCCATCGAGTGTCGATCAAATTTCTACTGGCTTTATAAAAGTACTCAACGAATAAAGTCCATTATTTGCTGGCCGCCGACAGAAGGACTTCGGATGCTTTACAATACCTACAAGGATCCAACGAAGTGTACAGAAAAATGTGAAGGCGTCAGTTCGGTTTCTCCCAATCAAGAAAGGAGGCGACGTAGAATGCGTATATTCCGAACCTGTAGGCTGTCACTCCAATTCAACGTCATGGAGCAACTTGCATGACAATACCGGGATCGAGAGGTCAGCGCATCGGTCATTCGTGATGTTTTCGATGAGAAAAGTGGAAAGAACTCAGATTCAAGGTGCTGTTCCGGGTGACTGCTACTTCTGGGTGACTGCTTCAATGGTTCCGGGTGACTGCTTCAATGGGTGAGTCGAAAGTGATTTTGGCGGTGTTGCACACATAATCTAACGAAGCTTAGGTTTCTAATAAAAAGAAAGTCAGTTTCCTAAATTTAGACTTCACCTCTAACTCTATTTTATCCAAACTTTTTTTCTCTACCAGTCATCAACTTTGTACTTCTTCCTGGGTTTCAAATCATAGGTGTGTAATGCAGCGCGTTCAAGTTTTCTTCAAGCATCTACATGTGTTGCTCCCACTAAATTCATTTGTTTCAGGTCACTTCCAAAACTCCGGATTTCCATCAGAGGTCTCCAAACCTTGGCTCATCTTCTTCATTGTTGCATTTGGCTCTGGAGGAAAAAAGGATTTTTGTTTGCAACAGTGATTTCAACTTTGGCAGCTTTGTATAACAAGCTGTGGACGGGATTGGAATTCAGCACATTTTGACATTGGAAATTTCAACATGGTTGACTTCTCGAAGAATAGCAGCTATCAATGTCAGGATTCTCGGGTGTGTTATAAGTTATGATAACTACCAAACAATGAAGTTTGCGAACTACAGGTCATCGAAAATATGGCTCAAGAATATTGGCAACGGCCAATCGAATGGGGTCAGCTGTTGGGTGGTTTAGCTTGACTGGAGCTTCCAAATTGATAGTTCATTTTGCAATATAAGTTATGACAAATGTTGGAGGTACCAAAAGAAACAACAGAATGCATATCAATTATCGATGTCAGAAACTCAGCAAGCAGATCTACTTTTTTGGTTGGCAAACTTACTATGAACGTATGAAATCAGCAAGCCTTGACCTGATACTCGTTGTGGAATTTGTTGGAATCCGGGAAAATGACATGATCAAACAAAAATTCACGGGAATCAAACCAATCGGCTGCATATTCAGTATCTCACGTCATCGAGCACCAAAAAATTATCCAGCAGATCTCACTCCTTGGATTTTTCAGATTGCACGAGTCATCATGATGTTTTATGCCTCCTGACTAACTGATGGGACTTGGTGTGCTAGGATTCCCGATGAAACTGCCTTGCCTTATTATCTCTCAAGCTTCCTAAAGTTTGGCTTCCGCATTTAACTCTGTTGCTAGAAGTCACACTGAATAATCTGTTGTTCAGCTCCGGTATGTTTTGCGTTCAATAATGATTTCTTTTTTAAGATCGATGCTTCATCAACATGCATTATGAAAGTGAACAGTATTATTAAAGAACTCTTGCTTTCAAAGATGTTTTACTCCATTGAGATACCTGATCTACTTCGAACAGAACTCTACACTACATATCAACTTACGCTTTGGTGTCTTCTCATAGACGCCTCGACAGCTTCTCTGTATCTGAATTCACTTGAATAAGCGGGTTAATTGGTCTTTCTAAGCCTTGAAAGACCGATTTCCCGCAGTTTTTGGTTGTGATGATACAAATTATTCAGAAGTAAAACAATATGAAACATTCATTTTTGGATAAATCAGCTTAAAACTAAATCAAAGTGAAGAAGCAGGCAGCAATTCAGAACGACGAAATAAATTTTCAAAGTCTCACTGACGAGGTTGTGCCTTCACTCAACTGGTTTCTGCAAACCGAAGTTATGTTTTCAGGTCATTTTCTTTGCATCAGATTGGGTGATGATTCTAACCGAGATTAGTGAACGATGAATACGGAAATTTATGGTTTTCCGTAGATTTTAACGGACTTGAGGTTGGGTGAAAGTTTTATGTATCAAACAGATGCTCAGACCCATTTTCGTATAGTCAGGCGGACATGCATTATCTCATAAGTAGGAGTCGACATTTCCGTCAACACTATAATTTTATCTCCCATGGTAACGGGAGATTACCTCCTCGCCTGATGCACTCTCAAAAATTTCACTCTTCTTTAATTTTACTTTTTCATTCTTTATTTTCCCGACTCCACAGATGGCGGTCTATTACTGATTATTCTGAATTTTTTTACGTTTTTGAATTCAAATTGAGTTACATGTATTAGAAAATTGCTTCCAGAGTCAAACATGAGAATGAATACATAAACTTTTGTTTATTTTCCAGACCAGTATCTCTTCATTCAACTGGTTTTTTACAGACTGCATTTGAAAATGTGAGTTGCAATCATTTTTTGATTGGGAATTCTGAAAAAAAATTTGGGCAGTTTTCTTCCCTACTTTGACCCGTGAAATCGATCTATAACAGCTTTTGAAAACTTCCAAAAACTATCGATTTCTGTTTTTCAGATAAATGATAACAAATGACTTCATGGAAGACCTGATCGTAGTCATGATTGTAGCACATGAACAAATCTAGAATTAAACAAATGTATATATAAATTTTTTGCTCTTTTACTGTTTTTCTTAGCTTCTTTTCTGACCAAAATTTTTTGTAAGGTAAACACACTTTGGTTGTCTATATTAGTTTAGTAACCACCTCTCATTTCAATAAACGTTTATCGATAAAATTTTGATTTTCCGAAAATTGAATAAATCATATAATCATTTTTATTCAAATAACATCATAAAACAAAAGTCTGACAGTAATGAAATGTTTTAAAATCAAATTCACATTTTTGCGATGGAAATTTAAAAAAATATTGTCCCGCTCTCTTCGTCCCATACCTTCAACTGTTCCAGGCTAATCCCTCAAATTGGCAATTTCTGAATCGGGAAAAGTTATTGAAAAGTGCTTGAGCATGGTTCTGAAAAAACTATGCTATAAAAAAACTTCATGCCAGAATAACACACCTCACCTCATGTAATGTTGAATTCATTAGTACTTCAGTAGAATAATATATTTTCAAATATTCAAAATAATCAGAAAAATTAGGCCATACCAAACAGCCAGAAAAAAAGAACATTCAGTCAAAACGAATCTGCTGTGAACTGAACATAGCAAGAAGAATGAATAAATGTTGAAAACTAGAAGGGAATGGAAAAAAAGGAGGATGGGGGGATGACTCAGTGGGCGGGCGGAGCATAGAAATTCCTTCTGGAACATTTTTTTGCCTACCAAATGTCAAAACAAATGATAGAAAGGCTAAACATCAATGAGCAACTGTGAATCATCATTATTTTATTCATGATTGATTGGTCGGCTGAAGTCAATATTCTATCATACGGTCTCTGATGTGGACGGTTTTGACTTTGAGTAGTTTCTGATTCAGGCAGTTCTGATTAGGGAGAATCTCATAATTAATGAAAAAATAAAAGCGTGTAACTCATGTCATGCTGAAACCAACCAAAATAGGTTGTAACCATCATAACCAGGTCTCGGACTTCGTAAACATCTCCCAAAAGTTTGTGAATTGCAGAGAAACAACTAACCCATTACAAAATTTATTGATGATTCAAAAAATTGGACTTGACAACAAGTTTTAGAAACTACGAAAAAATGAGAATCAGAGATTTGTCGGACGAACAAGACAGTTCAGTATCCTAACATACACAATGACTGAGAAGTAACAGAAATAAACATAAGTTTGGAAAGAAAAACACCTGAAAAAAGCAAAAAAAGAAAGAGACTCATATTCTGGGATCTTTGGAAGGAATAATCGGTGAACATGGATTACAATTGTTAGTTGCCGAAGAGATCAATTGAAACCGAACACTAGGCATTGTTAGCCTTTTTGGCGCTTAACTTGGAGCAAATCTCATCAATCGTAGGACGTTTCTTGCTAGACTTCTTCGTTTGAGTCTCAATGATTGTTGCAGCTTGAGTGTCAGAAGCATGATAGCCCGACGGAGAAACTGGAGAAGGGGTTTCGGATTTGGCTCCAATAAAACAGAGATCCTGAAATTTATGAGAATCAAAATGAACTCAAAATTAAGACACGTTACCTTCTTTTCGTCAACGGTTTTGACAGCAGCAACATGCTCTTGAAGAAGAAAGTTGATCTTCTCTCTAACTGGATCTAAGTTTTGAGAGTTGATGAAGTCCGAGATTATTTTGTGCTCAGAATCCGTTGCAACAGAAGCATCCCATTGGCCATTTTCATGGGAAGCGTGGCAATGACGGCTGAGACAAGCGAATAAGTTTGGGTAGCGAGACATGAACTTTTGGGAAGCGATTTGATCGAGGTAAATATCAGATGCTCGAATTGAGTAATCAAGAGGTCCGAACTGATGGTCTAGCAAGTTGTGAAGAGCAGCAATTTTCGTGCGGAGATGAGCGTAAGTCTGAAAACAACTGATATTAGATTTGCAGGTATGAATAACGATTCTCACCTTGAAAAACTCAGTGGTAACGTATCGCCCCAGATACTTTCCCTGCTCGTAACCAATCAAATACTGAGCCTTAACATGTTGAGGTAGTTGAAGTGCAGGCTTGTTTCTAATGTAGCCGATGATAGCATCCAGAATTTGGAACTTAGGAATCCAATTGGTGTCACTCGAAACGAGTTCGTTCTCCACAATGAACTGTTTCAATGTGCCAAAATGATTGATAACTTTATCTCTACTGATTTGCGCTCGTCGTTTCAATTTTTCTCTTTCCGTTTCGTCAGCGACGGAAGCTGAAGTAGAAGTAGCTGGTGGATTCGAAGCTGTAGCGTTGGCAGTTGAGTGGCCAGGCATAACAAGTTCTCGGAGAAGTTCGAACATTTCTTCAAACTGTTTCAAATGGTTGGCTTCTGTGAGTCTCAAAGATTCTAAGCGAGCAGCAGTCAAACTTTCGATCTTCTTTATTGCTTCATTGAACCCTTGAAGTCGTGGGGCTGTGCAGAACTCCCATTTGATCTCAGCAACTGTTTCGCCAGCGAGTTTCAAAATTTTTCCTTGGCTAGAAATAAAAATCAGATATAGAAACCTGAGAAACCAAAATTTACCTCATTCTTCCATTGAAATACGATGCAACCAGACCCTGGAGCTCTGCAAGTTTCCGGTTCATTTTGCGAATGCTCTCTCTTTGTTTTTCTGCTTTTTCGGCTTTTGTTGCAGTACCTCTTGAGTTGCTAATGGAAGAGCTTTGATCCGAGGTGACTACTGAAGTCATAGGGAGCATCAGTGGAGCCCCGGTGGCATTTGTGTTCATGATGGTGTTGTGCACTGCGAGGAGTGTATCGTCCATGTTAACTAAAAATTGGAGAATTAGAATTGGAAGGAAATGTGTGATCATGCTTCGAGATTCAAGAAAGAGACTTTTAAAAAATGTCAAGAAGTCTACAGTAAATTGGGTTATAGAACACTTTTTTCTTAACTTCAGTCTTTTCAACAATTAAGGAACTATCAATCAAGCTACCATACATAGAAAAAGTATAAAGGGCCTGTGTTCACAGTTCTCACCCTAAAGGGCCGGACTGTCTACCTGTTCGTACGACAATAAAGGGTCTAGGAGCTTCCCCGGGATCTCTATGTCTAATTCATTCTCTCATTTCACTTTTCATTATTCTTCACCTTTTCCAACAAAATTCCGTTGGAATTGCTCAAAACGGTCCACTTTCACTGATTCTCATATTTCGTTACGAGAAAAACTCTTTATTTGAACACGCGCCTGTTCGAAGCCAAACGCAATTTCGCTGTGAGACCCGACTGGGCACGGTGCCAAGTCGACGCGCATTCGTTTGAACTGCGCCTGAAGAGGCGCTCTTTCTGTGTGGTCTAACGCGTTTTCGCATGTGTTGCGTGTGTCACTCGAATCAGTTTTCCTCAGTTTACCTATTCTTGTTGTATTTCACGCATTTATCGTTAGCTTAATTTCCACTTGGCCTTCCCGATCGACAGACAGATCCTACAAAAAATCATTCCTCACACAATTTCTCGCTTTTACTATTGTTTGTTCCCCTCGCTACTAATAGATAACGCAATCAGTGAATCTCTCAGAATCCCACACTGAATCTGATAACTGGCAATAGAAGAAAGGAAAAAAGGGAAAACAAAGAAATGCATTCGTTATGGTTCAGGGAGAAAAACAGAAAGAAACAGAATGACCAGTGACTGAGGCGCCACTTATTGATGAGAGAGTGAGACACAGAAAAAATGAGCAGATAGTGAACGGCAGATTACGAAATATCTGTGATAAGAGGAAAATTGAAACAGGGAGGTCAAAAGTTCATTCGAAAGAGAGGAAAACGTGTTGAGTCAAAGTCATCACGTCGTTATATTCGAACAGGAAGTGAAAGAAAATAATATTAAACGACTATTCATTCTCATGAAAAGTTTATAGATGAGTATTTTTTCCTTTTAGTTAGATGTTTGTTATCTTAGTGGGATTTGGTTGTTTGACTGTAAATGTCAATTCACATCGCTTCGAAATAGACTCCGCCCCTCAAAAACGCATCGGAAAATTACTGGGATATATAGAAAAAAGCGGGTTATTTCCTTGTTAGACTTGGAAATTCTCAGAGTGTCTCAGAGTTTAAAAATTTAATACTGAAAAATTGTGTAAGATGCCGTGAACCAAAATTGCCCGGAATTCCGATTTCCGCCTTCCGACTTCCGTTAATGAAAAATTCAATTCCGGGCAACTCTGATTTTCAGATTCTGTCAGCTTTCCCTAGTTTCATTTACATGGAACACTCGCGAAGTGAAGCGTCCATTTTTAAACAAAATCATTATTTTTCGGGTCCAAAGGAGCATATAAGACCAGCCCCGAAGTCTCTTTTTCAACGAAATCTCGGGTTTTCGAGAAAATCGCTGTTTTTCGAAATTAAAGTGCCTCTGTTTCGATTACCTGTAACTTGGTTCATTTTCAATATTTTTGAAGAGTAAAAAAACGAAAATGTGGCATTTTTCCTACACTTTTTGATGAGAAAATTTTCTGGCTAAGAAAATATTTTCTTCGAGGCTAAATAGCTGATAAACTGAAAAGGTAAGCCAACCTAAGTATGTTCCAACCATGCGATTGTTTTCTAACTTTGGCAGTGAAAAACTGTTCATTTTTGATCACCAATCCAATTCTAACATCACCTGAAAAAATTATTTTTGGTCGGGAAAAAAAAAGTTTTTTACCACGAACAACATAATTTTTTGTGTCGAAAAATCTTTTTTTCGCTATTTTGATCGGAATTCATCTGAAAATTATTTCTATAATCTTTTTGAACTTCAAAATCTTATTTGGCACTCGAAAATACTAACATATAGCTTTGCCCGGGGTCTGGATTTTGCCCGGGGTCTGGTAGAATTTGCCCGGGGTCTGGTAGAATTGGATTGGTGATCAAAAATGAACAGTTTTTCACTGCCAAAGTTAGAAAACAATCGCATGGTTGGAACATACTTAGGTTGGCTTACCTTTTCAGTTTATCAGCTATTTAGCCTCGAAGAAAATATTTTCTTAGCCAGAAAATTTTCTCATCAAAAAGTGTAGGAAAAATGCCACATTTTCGTTTTTTTACTCTTGAAAAATATTGAAAATGAACCAAGTTACAGGTAATCGAAACAGAGGCACTTTAATTTCGAAAAACAGCGATTTTCTCGAAAACCCGAGATTTCGTTGAAAAAGAGACCTTCGGGGCGGGTCTTATATGCTCCTTTGGACCCGAAAAATAATAATTTTGTTTAAAAATGGACGCTTCACTTCGCGAGTGTTCCATGTTAGACCAGAAATTTTCTACTGGGTTTTTCATCATGGTTCAGAAGGTAATAAGTTACAAAGAGCATTATTCATCAGACTAAGTATTCTTGGAGTTGAGAGACCTAGGTTGAAGAAAACTGCGAGTGTGTGGTTTTTTTAAAAACCACCTTTTAGTAAACGAAGCAATTATTAGGTCAGTCCGAAAGTTTCTTTCTTTTTCGGATATTTTTCGGCTAGAGCTGTTTTCAATAATTGCTTTTGTTGGTGATATGTACCCACCAGCTAGACACTATCACTGTCAAAATCTCATCCCTCTACAGCAACTGGGTCCAAAGTTATAGTTCCAAAAATAGGGTTTTCCCGGACCCCATTTTTCAGGATAACAGTGTTCCCGATGAGATGAATCTTAGATTTTGTATCAAAAATGTTGGACCGGGTGGTGATAACATGCACCAGAAATATTCAGTCTCTTCGATTATTTTCAGACGTTTTATGAAATCATGGTCTCTTTAGTATAGGTGATTATAACAAACACCAAAAACGGTTTTTCTGAAAATTAAAAGTGGTTTTAACATATGTGCAACCCGCACATGCATTTTCATCAGAAAGATTGGTGAGAAAGCCTTTCAGGACGTTTTTCCAATTTTCGGTGAAGATCTCAAGCCATTTTTCAAAGTTTTACAAAAAGCCGCAAAATGATCGAAGAGACTAGATATTTCTGGTGCTTGTTACCACCACTCATGCCAACATTTTTGATACAAAATCTAAGATTCACCTCATCGGGAACACTGTTATCTTGAAAAAAGGGGTCTGGGAAAAACTCCTTTTTGGAACTATAACTCTGGACTCAGTTGATTCAGAGGGATGAGATTTTGACAGTGATAGTGTCTAGCTGATTGGTACACACCACTAACAAAACCGAACATCGGAAACAGTTCTAGCCGAAAAATATCCCAAAAAGAAAGAAACTTTCGGACTGACCTAATATTTTGTTGATCCTTTTAGTTTTAGAAAGGCGTTTCTCAGATTATCAAAGAACTTATTGATCAAATTGTTCTGTGAAAGCATTCCGAAAAACATTAGTCTATGACTCAATCTGTAGAAAACGCAGGCATCGGAGGGAACGATCCGGAAACAAAGATATTGTAAACAAATTGAAAGGGGGCAGAATTATGCGATTGGGAATATTCGAAAAGACGGGAAACAATGAATCATACTTATCACAACAAAGCTTGGAACAAGGAAAAAACAGTTGATTATATCAATAATCGCGATCAATATAGAAAACAAAAAGTTTTCTAAATTCTTCTTCAGTCTTTTGTTACTTGCGCTCAGCTCTTATGTCCTTTTCACTTTTCAATTTATCGTTCCTATTACCTACATTCGCTATTTCTCTAATAACTCAAATTTCTTGAATTTCATATTTTTAGGGTATTTCGCACTCCCCAACCAATCTGAGAATGGATGATTCTATTGCAACAGATTCTGAGCACAAAATAATCTCAGACTTCATCAAATCTCAAAACTTAGCTCCAATCAGAGAAAAGATCAACTTCCTTCTTCAAGAACATGTTGCTGCTGGCAAAACCGTCGACAAAAAGAAGGTAGTTAAATTAATTTTAGGTTCGTTCTAAATACTACATTTCCATGAAATTCAGGATGATTCGAGCAGCGGGGCAGTATCCGGAAACCCATCGACACCGATGAGTCGCACGCCTTCTTCAAATTCGGTGTCCCCTGTGAGCTGTGCAACTAATGCTGCAGAACTCACTCAAAAGAAGAAGTCTAGCAAGAAACTTGCTTCGATTGATGAGATTTGCGCAAAACTGGGCGCCAAAAAGGCTTCCAACGCCTAGTGTTCGGTTTCGATTGATCTCTCCGGCAACTAATCATTGTAATTTTTCTTTTTCCCAAAGATCCCAGAGTATGAGTCTCTTTTTGCTTTTTCTGATTCGGTATTGATTATGTCAGATGGATATTAGTGTTGAATACTATGATGTCAGAAGAAATTAATACTGTTTCTTTCACCGATCCTTATGTACACTGACAGGAATACAACCATAACGTTGATTACGTGTACCAGAGCCCTTAAGAGGAGTTTTCTGTAAAAATGGAGGAAGCCTTGGCACACTTTTAAATCAAACTTGATTGTTTTTGATGATACTTCATACAATTAGTGTATGAGGTCGCCTGAGTACAGTACCACATAATTAATTAAGCCCCGCCCCCTCGCCTTCGAGAAAATTCGAAAATCAAAAAAAAAATTTTTTTTGCTCGAAAAAGATTATGACTAGATTCGATCGGGAATCGATAGATGACATGTTTTTGAGCATTTTTTGTGTTCAGACCAAAATTTTATCTCTCCACCTTCATGGGTAAAAATTTCAATTTATGGTCAAAATCAAGATTTTTTGTGGATTCAGCGTTTTTCTCGAAAACTTTTCAACTACGTGAATCGAGTCAATTTTATTTTTGGATACACCCAGCATACGTGCTCAATATCTGATAAAATCTGGACCAAAAAATCACTACCTCCTATGAGTTTTTTTCAAAAGTATCTGAAGTTTCGCAATATGACCTGTTGAATCCTGTGAATTAGTAGTTTCCTGCAAGTCAGAACGTCCTTATATTGTTTTGATTTTTGTAAAAACATCTTGTTCTAAGTTTTTCACACTGATATCGGTTATCAAGCAAACTGTTTTTACCCAGATATCTGCTGATTTCGACTATAACATCGATATGCTCACTCTTCTGTATTATTCATTCTGAGCATGTTTCTGTCACGCTGTTGAAGATTGAAAACAAGTTTTTGTGAAATTTCATGCAATGTAAACTACATAATGAACACTTCTGTCAACTACTGAGTTGAAAATTTCATCCTCGCAGCAACCAGAAAGCTCTGCTTTAGGATGTTCTTCTCCCCTAAGACCCTAGTCGAGTTCATCGTTTCATAACTTTTTAAGAAATGAAGATATAAAAATGTGATCAACTAATGAAATACGCCAAATACATTCTTCTAACTTTCCTTAGTTGATCATTTTTGGATATTTTAAACGGCTCACGAGATATGGACAATTAAGTGAAAATAGGGATTTTTGAGCTCAGGGAGCTTTATCATGACTACATTCGACAGTAACTTCACTAGGAATGCGTATATCTCTCGAGAAAATGAAAATTGGAAAAAGTCAGTGTGAAAAACTTAGAACAAGATGTTTTTACAAAAATCAAAACAATATAATGACGTTGTGACTTGCAGGAAACTACTAATTCACAGGATTCAACAGGTCATATTGCGAAACTTCAGATACTTTTGAAAAAAACTCATAGGAGGTAGTGATTTTTTGGTCCAGATTTTATCAGATATTGAGCACGTATGCTGGGTGTATCCAAAAATAAAATTGACTCGATTCACGTAGTTGAAAAGTTTTCGAGAAAAACGCTGAATCCACAAAAAATCTTGATTTTGACCATAAATTGAAATTTTTACCCATGAAGGTGGAGAGATAAAATTTTGGTCTGAACACAAAAAATGCTCAAAAACATGTCATCTATCGATTCCCGATCGAATCTAGTCATAATCTTTTTCGAGCAAAAAACATTTTTTTTTATTGATTTTCGAATTTTCTCGAAGGCGAGGGGGCGGGGCTTAATTAATTATGTGGTACTGTACTCAGGCGACCTCATACACTAACTGTATGAAGTATCATCAAAAACAATCAAGTTTGATTTAAAAGTGTGCCAAGGTAATGAAGGTTTTCCTCAACTTATAGAGAAAAAGTCGGTGGCGCCGCCTACGGCGGCTCATCTTCTTTTTGTTCGTCGCTGGGCTCCTCAATGGGGGGTTAATTTGCCATGCTCAAACCAACCTTTAATAGTTCGGCAGGGATGCAAGCCTTCTTAAGATATACACTTTGAAAATTTGAGCTCCCGCCATAACTTTTGGAAATTCAAATCCAGCCAAAAATTTTGAAATTGTGAATTTCTGCCAAAACTTTTGATTTTCCGCCAAAAGTATTGAAAACTCGAAGTCCCGCCGAAAGATTATGCTTTTACGCTTCTGGAAATTTCTAGAAGTTTCTGGAAGTTCTGGAAGATTCTAGAAGTTTCTAGTAGTTCTTAGAAGCTTCCGGAAGTTTCTAGAATTTTTTCGGAAGTTTTTGAAAGTTTCTGGAAGTTTGTAGAAGTTTCTGGAAAGAGGAAGAATGTTCTGGAAAGTTTTCCATCTAGAGCTTGTCAGTTGAGTTTTCGGAGTACCGTAACTACTGTAATCCTACAGTAATCTACCAATTTTAGTTGGTGTTCTATTGGGGTCCCTTAGATTGTACATGCAAAAAATGAAACAATTCTGAGCAATTCGAACCTGTTTTCTAGCTATTGTTGAGTTATTTGGTTACTGTAGCTACCGTAATCCTACAGTAACCCGTGCTCCAAATGTTATGGAATTGAAGCGCTCGGTGACTTGTGACTACATGCCAAATATGGTAGAAAACGGTCGAGGGGTACAAAAATTATTCAGTGATAAGCGCGGCACAGACAGACACACAGAGCTATTCCTTTAGTATATAGAAGAGATTCCTCTTAAGTTTTAGCTTGAGGTTTGACTCATTGACTTCAAGAACTTCATGAGGTCCGGTGAACTGAGGATTTTGCTTATCTTTTCGTCCAATCCTTAGCCATACTCTATCTCCACGAGGGAAAATAACACCACTGATAGTATTCTGAGCATCATACGCTGGTTTTTCAAATTCAGTTGTTCGATTAATTCTACGTCTACATCTTTCTTGTATTCCTAGCCAATCTTCAGCCTATTTTTGAGTATAATTTTTAACATTACGATCGAAATTAAGTAATGGTAACGCATTTTTCATCAGAGACCCAGGAGGAAAAACTGTGGATCACTTGAAATGGCGTGAATCTAGTAGTAGCATACTTAGAGGTGTTGTAGGCATGTACTACTTTTTGTGAGTATAGATCCCACGTTTCGTCTCCTGAATGTGGTGTCAATAAAGTTTTGATCGTCTGATTAGCTCGCCAGCCTGTCCATTAGCTGAGAGGGGAGACTCTGCGCTAGTAGAGTGTTTACAGCTCTTAGCGCGTAAAAAGGCCTGAACAGCCTCGGATAAGAAATTTCTACCATTTTCTGCCAAGAAACAACACAACACTACTATAAGCAAACTGAAAAGAAATTACTTATATTAGGGTGAAAAGAAAGTTTCCGCAAATTTTTACACAATTTTTATTTCGATAATTCTCAAAGACAAATGTGTTCAATTAATGGAAGTACTGTCCACCAGCATCGATGGTCTTCTGCCAACGCTCAGGCAATTTCTTGATCCCGTCCTGCCAGAACGAAGAGTCACGAGAACCAAAAAACTTGATGAGCTCCGTTTCGATCTCTTTTTTTGACTTGAATTCCTTGCCATCAAGAAAATGTTGGAGGGGCCCAAAAAGCCAGTAATCACTTGGGGCGAGGTCAGGAGAATACGGTGGGTGCGGAAGTAAGGTCCACCCAAACGACAGCAGTTTGGCATTTGTCAATCTTGCAACATGAGGACGAGCGTTATCGTGCTGAAAAAAGATTCTTGCTTTTTGACCACGACTGGAAACGAGTGCTTGTCTGAGTCTCTCCAGTTGGGAAGTGTAGACCGCAGCTGTCATTGTTTTTCCCTCCTCGAGCAGCTCCCAATGTTCGATCCCTCGTACCGACCACCACACACACAACATGACTTTTTTGACGTGAAGTTCAGGTTTTGGGACATCTGGAGGCTGCTCATCTTTGTCAACCCACTGGGCCTTTCGCACATCGTTAGAGTAGTGTACCCACTTTTCATCGCCAGTAACGAGATCATTGAGCCAAGCCGTCGTTCTGTGGAAACTCAAGAGAAACATACTCATATCAACTCTCCTGTCCATATCGTTGTCTTTCAATTTATGAGGTACCCATCGACCCAATTTTTTGACTTTGCCAATCGACTTCAAACTTGCTATTATTGTGGGTTGAGTTACCTTCAACTTTGTCGAAATTTCGCGGGTGCTGAGAAAAGGATCCGTTTCCACAGTGAGACGCAGCAGATCCAAGTCTACAGCCGATGGCCTTCCAGAACGATCTTCATCATTCAAACTGAAGTCCCCAGCCTTGAATCGGTCAACCCAAACTTTAACTGTGGATGAACCTGGGGCCTTTGCTTTATAAACTTCAGTCATTTTTCTTTGAATATCAGGGTTCTTTAGACCAGAAAGAAATAGAAATAGAATGACATTGCGAAAATGTAAACGATTGGGCATGAAAGCGAGCGGCATAGCTCGCGAATGGAGTGACTGAGCAAAGTGAGAAAACACGAACAACTAACCCTTGAGGAGGTCCCTCGGATAGAAAAACACCCGCCTTGAAAAACATTCTCACCGGCCAGAAATCAACTGCTCAAAACAAAACCTCGAAATTTGCGGAAACTTTCTTTTCACCCTAATACTTTTGATTACCTAAAGCCTACGAAAATAGATTTTCATCCTGATATCGATAAACACTTTTATTATTTTCAATTTCCATTCCAACACTGCACTCACCCAAATTCAATACATCTTGATCCAAACATGAAAACATTGAATCAACCACCAGACAAAGCGGGATGAATAAACTTCTGTAAAATTGAAAGTACAGATAGACGAAATATATTCGAATGGAAAAAAAACTCAATGTCATTCTATCATAATGCTCATCAAAGCAATGGCAAAAACAGAACTCACCAGAAAAATCAGCATACACGACCAACATCCAGTTAGTCCAAGAATACAGTTGAGTTCTCATCTCTTCGCCTCCTTCTTTTATACTACCAAGAAGTGGGCGGAGCCTAGATGCTTAAGAGGTGTGGGCGGATAACGAGCTTGCGTAGAGGGCAACTGTTCGACAAACAATCCCGTCAAGTAAGCAAACGGATAAGGTTTTTACACTACCAGAAAAGAAGTGAGGTATGAGAACGTCCAAATGTTTGCCGACAGTATATGTATTTGATCAAGGACTGGGTATTTACTCAAAAAACCTCCAAGGTGTTGACCAACTGCTTTCTTTATTCTCCTCCTGAAAAGAGGACCCCAAGAAAAAAAAAAAGATTTATGCCGTAATCCTGGAGGATAGAAAGTAAGAAATAATAGGAAACCGGTTGGAGAGTTGGTAGCAACTGTGTTCGAGTTAAGTTAGTTATATTAATTTTCACCTGTACTTGAAAATTCAAAAATAATTTCTGCAAATTGAACATACTCATTTTTCAAAATTTGACTCTACAATAAACCAAAATACCTAAAACACTGACAAGGTATACTATAAATATACGGACACTCGTTTCGAACAAAACTATGTTAGTTTGAACCACAAGGGCAATAGTAGTTCCCCCTATGAAGGATTTTTTTTGGAGACCCTCTGTGCGTGCAATACTTCAGTACCCCTACCATTCTGAAGGCAGATGAGGTTATATCTTTGAAGGGTCATAATTCGGTCGAATTTTACTTTTTTTCGATGAGTAAAAAAATGATTCAGTTTAATTTTTGACATACTTTTTTATGATTTTAGTCTCAGACTCCGTAGCCGCCAACCAGCAAATGATAGAATCAGTACTAGAAAAAAGTGGAATAAAAACACATGACCCAACCGTACGATTTTCTTAAAAATTTGCTCAGAGAATACCATTAGTATAACTAGTTTTTTGAATACTTAACATCTAGAAAATTAATATTTTTGAGAAAATTTTTTTTTCAATTTTTTGGAAATTTTTTTTCCGATATCTGAAAGACCAGTATTACTGAAAATGGTGTAAAACCAGTTTCTAATAAAAAAGAAACCGTTTCCCCCTTATTCTGACCCCCCTATTCTTTTCGGTTACGTCATTTTGTCATTCGGATTTCTAGTTGTAAACGTTATTCACTCCGTTTGAAGTTATTGGTTCCAGTCGAAGTTATGCGGGATGGAACATCCATAATGAGTGTTTTTCAGAACTAAAACCGTTTTTGATACCGTCATCTCTTTTTCGAGAAAAATCAGTTTTTTGAAAAAAGTCGATTTTTGTCAATTTTTCGCTTCAAAAAAATCTAACTAGGTTCAAAATCGTCGAATTATGCTGGTAAAAACATTGAAATGACTTTCATTTTACGTACTTTATAGTTATGTTATGTTTCAGTCTGAAAAAATAGAATTTGGAGGTCGAGTAAACCAGTCAAGGCAAAGAGAGGTTTGGAGAAGAAATTTCTCTGCCTGCATTTTCCGAGAACTATTATCCTAAAATTGAACTGTGAGATCCACTTTTTGAAGTCTCTGTTCGAGTTATTGCACAAAACATGCATTAAAAATACGTTTTCTGAT
>GL380182.1:39382-63238 GCA_000143925.2 Caenorhabditis brenneri | reverse complement strand
TTTCTATACAAAATGGGCGATTTTTGAGGTCGGTGTATTGGACGAGCTATATCTACCGGGAGAGCGGTTGCACAAAAAAGTTGTCAACCACAAAACTGAAGTTCTAGCTATGCATAGTACGCACAAAATTTTTGAAAGCCGTAGAAATTTTTTTGACTGCGTGGCGCTCGCTCAAAGTAGGCCTGAATCAGCAAAAATCAACTGAAAAACGGGGTTGTTCGTATATTTTTGCACGGTACTGTATCTTCTTTTCTAACGACTTTCCCGTTGCTTTGTTTCTTTGCTGGTAGAATTACCTTTGCTTTAGGAATTTTATTATCCGGACGAGGATCCAGAACTGCCCAGCCACGATTTCATGGCTGAACCAGATGCTGATGACGAGCAACCAATGCCATTCCAAGTTTGTTCCCGAATATTCTCTTCTCAGACTCATAATCTTTTTTTAGGACGACACCGACGACTTCGTCCAGAACGTTCATGTTACTGATCCACACGAATCAGAGGAGCCACTTCAAGAAGCACTGAAAGTCGAATCACAGGCCTCGGGGATTCCTAGAAAGAAATTGAAATTAGAAATTCAGAAATTAGCATATCGAATGTTTTCAAATCGAACTCCAATTCAATCAACTGCAATTCATGAGTGTTCAAAACATTCAATTTTTGAAAACTATTTTTTTGGTCCTTATTTCACACAAAAGTGTTACTCCGTCTCGAGAGTCAAAGCCCATCAAAAAAAGTCCGAGAGAATATGGAACAAAATGCAATTCGAAAAAATTAAACAATAATAGATTTGTCTGTTTCAGCAAGTTTATTTTTACTGCGATAATTTAAAAAAAAACAGTGATCCATGGGAAAAAAACAAGTTGATTGCTCGGTGGCTGTTCCGAAAAAAATAGTCAGCTTTGCGAAAATCTCAAAAATTTTGCTGTTTCAAAAGTTTCCAAACTGAAAAAACTGTTCATTTCTGATGTTTTGTTGCATCTATCGCTAGTTTGTGATTCCAGCGTCACCAAAATTTTCATGCTAGATTGAATACAGCCTATGTTTCGGATATTTTCAAAAAATTACTGTTTTCAGTATGTTTTACAGCTAAGAATCTGAATAGCTTGTTACTAGTTGTTCGTAAAGGGAATTTACCAAACAAAAATGAGTGAAAAGCGAAGTAACAGTTAAAAAATGATTCAATACCTCTTCAGATGATGAAGCCAGGGAAAACTGATATGCATTCATCAGAAATTGCTTCTTCAATTTTACTGTCTCGCATAAGTTATGGAACACGAACATTAGATTTTTGTGGAGTTTTATCAGTTCTTTCAGATTTTTTTTAAGTTTCAAGGTTCCTCTAATTGCATAATACTCTGTTAGAAACAAGATAAGATATATTCGGGGGATTTTCTGAAATACCATACATAGAAGTAATGCTTCAATATAACCTTATTACTCATATCAATAATCTGAAACAGTAAAAGCAAAAACACAACCCCCTATTCCGAAAGAGAGAAGCGGTTTTAAAACTTCCCAACATGTACCAGTTCATATATCTCATAATGCGTTGAAAATTTCAAATTTAGGATTACTCTGGGTACTGTTCCTAGATAACCTATTCAAGCTGAAGGGAACAATCTGAAACATGTGGAAAAAATTAACGTCACATGTTTTTTATAACTAAACCAACAGAGTATAGTTCAGTAGTCAGCAATTTGGATCCGCCGTACCTCACAAAATTTTTCTAATATTTTTGCGATGAAATTTCAAAAACGTCAAATAAAGAAAATATATTGATAGAGTACCAAAGTGTGCATTGTAGAACATAAAAATAAAGACCGATATCTAAACGTAAATGGGATAAACTCGGAAAAATAAAGTCCTACACAACACAAAAATAATGCAGTTTTCCCGAATCGACTTTAGCCACACAAAGTGAACTGACATTGATCAAGAATATATCCTAAGGTGACTTTACGACTGCGAAGAGAAAAAGTCGAGAAGACCTCCGTCAATGAATTTTTTTGAACATTTGCTGTTTCAAAAAATTTGAAAAGGCTATTCACTCAAATGTTGTTCAATGTCTGGATGTTGTCTTAAGACAAAGAATTTTGAAATTCAGAAACGAAACAAATTACTGTAGTTAGAAACGGTAATCCAAAAATGAAAAAAAAAACTGGTATTGAATTTCTGTTTCATCAAACACTTATCCAAAGAGAGCTTTTTCGATTCTAGTCATTACTGGACACGATTGTTGGTAACAAGAAGATTTGCGCCGCTTCGCGGCTCAAATCTTCTTGCTCCACGCGGAACGGGTGAGTTCGCTTGGAAGTTGCCAATCACAAAAAATATATTTGTTGATTTTCTCATTATTAACACGATTTGATCCCATCAGATACAATTCTGACTGTAAGGGCTGCATTGGTCTGATTAGGCCCGATTCTAGCTGGCTCGAAAATCGGATAAGCCCGATTCGGCCTGGTTGGTCTGCTTTCTCAAAAATGATGTGATAGTGAATTCATGAGTTTTTTTCGGAAAATGGTTTTGGTTAGTGAAGCTCGAGTTTCTCAATGATTTCATTGAAATTAGGATTTTCAAATCAGAAACGGTATCTTTCTGCAAAAAAAACCAATGATTTTATCTTTGTGCATGTTCCTATGCGGATTTCCCATATCACTGAGCCTTGATTCATACTTAATGAATTCAAATTTTCATTCAAAACATTTTGGAAAAGCTCTTCTCAGAGATGAAGCTTCTTCTTTGATAAACTACGCCTGAATGCAGCGCGCTTTGTCTCTTCTATATACTAAGCGGCAAGCTCTGTCTGTCAGTCTGTCCAGCGCTTATCACTGAATAACTTTTGAGCCCCTCAACCGTTTGGTATCATATTTGGCACGTAGTCATAGGTCCCCGAGCTCTTCGATTCTATACCGTTTGGAGCTTGGGTTACTGTAGGATTACGGTAGCTACAGTAACCCATTTTTTGAAAACGTGTTCGGAATGAACGGAATTATTCCGATTTTTGCTTGTGGTATCTACGGGACCCCAATAGCACACCAACGAAAAATGGTGAAAATTACTGTAGGATTACGGTAGTTACAGTAACCCAGAAACTTCCAGAGCTTCCAGAGCTTCCAGGAACCTCTAGAATCTTCCAGAAACTTCCAGAAGCTTCCAGAAGCTTTTCGAAACGTACTTATTTTAACGGGGTTTCGAATTTTATGAAATAATATACATAAAACCCCCGGTGAGGAGCGCAGCGACGAACAAAAAGGAGGTGAGCCGCCGTAGGCGGCGCCACCGACTGGTTTCAAGACTATTTATAGTTCTCAAACTTTTTCTTTTCCAAAATTTAGTTGTTTTCCTTCTCTCGATGTGAGAATCAAGAATGTGTGGTTTTCATCCCACATACTGCAACCCATCACTGAGTTGAACTTAAACTCGAGCAATGCTGACGCGAAGGTCATTAAAATGCGCAGCCGACATCTCCCGGGTTCCGCCGCCCGCTATATTTTGTGTGAGAGAAGACTCCGCCCTCTTTCTCTGCGTAGAGCCCTATCTTAGCAGAGGGCTCCAGAGAGCTCCAAATCGAAAACGGAAAAAACCTGCGTCTCCGCGGTGAAATTCTCTTTCGGAATATGAAAATTTCCTGAAAATCGGACCGATAGGAGCGGCGCTATCATCGCGGACATACACACAGAAATCGGTGATTGTTAATAGTAAAGATTTTTCTTTTCTTGAACCTTGGAAACTAACAGGTTGAGTGAAAACGAGTTATATTCAAAAAACTACCAATCAAAAATTCTAATTTCTGTGATGTAAGAAATGAACAAACTTGTGAATTATTTTTTGAATCAATTGATATTGAATTAGTTTTTCGATTACTATGTTTTGTTTGATGAACGGACGAAATGAAGAAAAAAAAATATGTTTTGAAAACTCGATGAAACTTAGTGGAGATTTTAGGAACCCAATAAATACACAATTGATATATTTTTTTTCAAATTTACTAGTATGGTTCGGGACTATTTTCAGTATGCAGTTGACTTTTTGAAAAACTACTGCTTCAGGAACTTAAAAAACAAAAAAATCTGTCATTGGACTTCTCTTAAAAAACGGTGGGATTAAAAAAGTACTGTTCTAGTACATTCATGAATTTTGGAAAGTTTTCGAAAAGTCGTTTGTCCTAGAAGAAACAGTGCTGGCCCATCAAGTCCTATAAAACACAATCCTGCTTCAGAAATGTCATAAAAGTGCCAACAACTGTTTTTTCTTACTTAGCATACAACTTTCACAATAAAAATAGATTAATTATTAGAGAAACTGAGTGTGAACTTCTTCTTCAATGCCATCAAACTGATCAAATTCTTCGATGAAATCATGACTCTTTGAGTGGAAGCATCGTAGAATGTCTTCGACATGTCCAAACTGACACTGGCACCGTCCAATTTGAATCCAGTGAAATTAGGAGACGATGGGTAGCCAAGGATTTCAATCGTGTCCAGAGTTGGCGGTTTGACAGACTGGAAATTAATGTTTCGAGAAACTTGTTTCAGAATTATCGTTTTATTTAAATTCGATCACATGAAGTGATATATGTTTAACCTGGTACATCAAAATTGGGCGGAATTTATTGTTAATTCAAAAATTTTTGGAAAATGGCCAAATGAATATCAAAACATTTACTGTTTCATGAATGCTGTTTGTAAAATCCAAGTTTCTGAGAAGTACTAGACGCCTAGTTAAAAACAGTTTTGCAGCAACGGAAATAGTTTACCGAATTTCAAATTTTGAATTTTCTTACTGTTTCATAAAGTCAATTTCAGATCTTTCCACTTTGATCATTGATTAATACAGATTAGACGGTTAACCAAAACTTCACACCTCCTCCAACTTACCGTAGAGCATGTCTCACAATTACCAATGAACACTCCTCCGCCAACTGAAGAAGTGAATGAGAACTGCCAGTGCACTCTGAAAATCAATAATCGAGAAAGTTTAAAATTACTGTTTCATTTTTTTCACATGAAAACTTACATTCTAAGAAATCAGTGATGTCTTGAACTGCGAATGAATTTCTCAAAAAAGTGAAACTCGTTCAAACCTTGCCCAATGTTTCGCTAGTTTTTTTTTTTACATACTTTTGCCTACTTTTTGCCCAATTCTTGTCCAACGTTTACTCAAGCTACTGTAAACGCCTACCTTGGATGCTGCTCAATATCATCGTTTGGAATCAAGTCGTCTCCTCCATCATAGTACAATTCTCCCTGCAAAAAATTAGGAGTTCAGAGTCTGTCTGTGCGTGGGTTTTTCCGTTTTGTCGGAAACTGTTCTATGACATCCGGGCTTGGACTGTCAACCGAACGTTCAGATTGACATTCGGACACTTAACTGCCTGTGCCCCTTAGATATCGGGATACCACTGGACATCCAGACATCCCTACAAACTAACCGACGATGCGGCATTAGTCTTGACAGTGATCAACACTTCGAATGGATTCAATCTCGACGCAGTTGTAGTGGTATTAGCAGCTTGACGTGGCAGAATGAAACCTCCACGGACGAAAACTGGAGTCAATGATGCCAATGGAGCACTGACGTCATTGAAACCGGCGAACATTTTCTTTCCATAAGTTTCAGGTTGAAGGGAGTACCAAGTGTCGGATGGGAAGTACGCATGCACGGAGGTTTGACCCTTTAAAGTAATTACCAATTCAGAAGGACGAATTATGACAAGAAATGATGAACATTAGTAATTTAGGTTGAGAAACAGTAAAAATTTGGTGGTTTCTAGACAAAACTGAAGAGTTTTTGATACGGAAATGTGAAAAAATGCTCGATTTTTGCCTAAACCAGCTCAAAAAGCTTTAGAATTTGCGTCACAGATCTGGTCCGATAACTTGCAGTTACAGAACTTTGTGAAATCTGTCAAGGATCAAGAGTAGTTTATTTGATCAGGTTGAAAAGACAATAAATACTTATATTATACATTTAATCGAAAATACAGAATTTTGTTCGATAACTCACTAAACCAGCTTTTGTACACCATTTTTGGTGACTTACCTGATACAATGCTGGAGCAATCATCAATGCGGATCCCCACAGGAATTGTTCACTGATTGTCAATGTCTCCTCATCTTTTGGGAATTCGAAGAACAGAGGACGAATTACGGTATGACCGTAACGGGCTGCGTTGTAGTGGAGACTGAAAACATTTTTACTGCAGTAAAAGTTACTGTTGAAAAAATACTGTTAAATCTTTTTTTTAGTAATTCGAAAAATTATACAAAAGCATAATAACATTCAGAAACAGTAAGTTTTTATTCTCGATTGGTGAACGGATTTTGAAGAATTTGCATAACTTCGGCGTTGTAGTGGAGACTGAAATCACTTATACTACAATAAAAGTTACAATTTGGAAAAAAACCCTACGATCCCAGATTGGATGAAATCGCAATGTTCTGAAATTACTTCTCGTTTGAAACAGGGAATTTTTTTCCATTTCCTTTCCTTTTCTAGTGTCCAAACATATAGTGTAAGGACAGAAAGTCATTGAAAATTAGAAAACAATTTTCCTGTTACAAACGTTTTTTCCGTTCCGAATTTGTTTAATATTTTGTTAAATAGAGTGATACCTTGACACCTGGACATCCAGGCATCCCTGCAAACTCACCGACGATGCGGCATTAGTCTTGACAGTGATCAACACTTCGAATGGATTCTTGAAAAAGAGCTTCATTCTCTACTGGTGACAACCAGAGAACGAAAACAAATTGTTACAACTTGATGAATGTTGAGATTCTGAAACCATCAAATAGATTTATAACAGGTCCATGTCAATTGTTTACCAAAGCATCTCAGCTACAAGTAGCCTACTTGAAACAGCCACTTTCCCTTATCATGCTGAATTATTAGAGTTTGGAATTTTATGCTGACAGAAAGTTGTTTCTCTGCTCTGAACCCTTGCAATAGATGGGAAATCAGTATTCATCAAGAAGACATTGGCTAAAAATCATTGAATTGATATTTTTGTTGATTCCAAATATTTTGATCGATGTATCAAAAAATACGAGATCGAAAAAAAATACTAGTTCGAAAAATCATAGAAAAAGCATCAAAATGTTCGATAACATTTACCCATTTACTTGTTTGAATTCCAAAAAAAAACAAAACTGTTTTAGAAATTTGACTAATTTTGGGGAATTTTCGAAAGTCGTTGCTTCTATTCCTGATATGGCCCATCAAGTTTCTAAAAAATCCTGCTTCAAAACTGTCATAACAGTTTCAAATACTATTTTTGCTTTACTACTCTTCCCTAGTGCAAACAGTTCCTCAAGCAAGAAGTTTATTCACAATACGAAAGTCACAATTCAGAATAGATTAATTATTAGAGAAACTGAGTGTGAACTTTTTCTTCAATGCCATCAAACTGATCAAATTCTTCGATGAAATCATGACTCTTTGAGTGGAAGCATCGTAGAATGTCTTCGACATGTCCAAACTGACACTGGCACCGTCCAATTTGAATCCAGTGAAATTAGGAGACGATGGGTAGCCAAGGATTTCAATCGTGTCCAGGGTTGGCGGTTTAACGGACTGGAAATTACTGTTTCGAAAATATTGTTTCTGAATAATCGGTTTATTTTATTTCGATGGTCGATATTTATAGCTTTTTAACCTGATACATCAGAACTAGGCAGAATTCATTGTTAATACTAAATTCTTGGGAAATGGTCAATTTAATACCAAAACATTTACAGTTTCATGAATGCTGTTTGTAGCATCCAGGTTTCTGGATAGTACTTGACTAGTAACTTATAATTGTTTTGCAGCAAAGAAATAGTTAACAAATATTAAATTTTCTTAGTGTTTCATAAAAGTTAGTTCAGATCTTCAAACTTCGGTGATTAATTGATGAATGTTAAAATACACGAAAACCAAAAATTCACACACACCCCTCCAACTTACCGTAGAGCATGTCTCACAATTACCAGTGAACACTCCTCCGACAACTGAAGAAGTGAATGAGAACTGCCAGTGCACTCTGAAAATCAATAATTAGATTCATGGTTATTAAAAATTACTGTTTCATGCTCTTCACATAAAAAGTGGCAATCGAAGGAACTAGTGATAATTCCGGATAACTCTCCTAAAAAGAGTGCAACTTGTTCAAACCTTGCTCAATGTTTGGCCAGTTTTTCCCCTAATTTGGGCGAAAATCCTACTTTTTTGAACATTTCCTGTCGTTCACTCAAGTTACTGTAGACGCCTACCTTGGATGCTGTTCAATATCATCATTTGGAATCAAGTCGTCTCCTCCATCATAGTACAATTCTCCCTGCAAAAAGTTTTTGAATTGAAATTTTGTCTGTGGGTGTGTTTGTCCGTTTTGTCATAAACTGTTCAAGGACGCGGTCGCTTGGACAATCACCCGAGCATCCAGAAAGTCATCCGGACACTTGACTGCCTGTACCCCTTGGCTATCGGGATACCTGGACATCCGGGTATCTCTACAAACTAACCGACGATGCGGCATTAGTCTTGACAGTGATCAACACTTCGAATGGATTCAATCTCGACGCAGTTGTAGTGGTATTAGCAGCTTGACGTGGCAGAATGAAACCTCCACGGACGAAAACTGGAGTCAATGATGCCAATGGAGCACTGACGTCATTGAAACCGGCGAACATTTTCTTTCCATAAGTTTCAGGTTGAAGGGAGTACCAAGTGTCGGATGGGAAGTACGCATGAACGGAGGTTTGACGCTTAAAATAAAAATGAGAAGGCATTATGACAAGAAATGCTGAACATTAGTAATGTCGAATGAGAAACAGGACAATTTTGGTGGTTTCTAGACAAAAATGACAGTTTTCGAAACAAAATTGTGAGAAAATATTTAATTTTTGCCTAAATTAGCTTAGAAGTTTTGAATATCACGTAACACATTTGGTTTAATAACTTGCAGTTTCAGAACTTCGTGAAATCTGGATCAGTTCAGTGGTGTAGGAATTAGGCCCGAAAACTCTCTAAATTTGCTTTTGTACACCTGTTTTGATGACTAACCTGATACAATGCGGGAGCAATCATCAATGCGGATCCCCACAGGAATTGTTCACTGATTGTCAATGTCTCCTCATCTTTTGGGAATTCGAAGAACAGAGGACGGATTACGGTATGACCGTAACGGGCTGCGTTGTAGTGGAGACTGAAAAACACACACTCTGAAGTAAATTTTACGATTTATAAAATACTACAAGATTGAACAAAATCACAAATTTCTGGAATTTGTTTTTGGTTGAAACAGGGAATTCTTTCCCATTTAGTTTCTGAGTGAAAACAGGTCCAAAAAAATAAGTGTGATAAGACTTCCCAGAAACAGGCATTTTTTTCTGTTTTGAATATACTGTTTTTTGTTCACGAAATACATATTGTGATTAACTTCTTTACCTTTGCTCATCGGAACTTTCCTATTGCAAAACTTTGATAGAGAAATTTTAGTTTTAAAAACTGTAACGATATTTTGGAACAAGCGTGGAAACCATGATTGCACCTAGAAAATTGTTGGATGAAACAGTGAAATATTGTTCAAATTTCCATAAACATCAGCAGTATACATTTGGGGATAAATTGGACCGAAATTATTGTGTCCACCCTTATTTCATTTCCAAACTTTTGGCATCACTTTGTCCCGTAACCACTGACCATTTAACAAATTCGGGATGAAACAGAACTTTTGAAACAGGAAAATTGTTTTCGTATTTTCTTTGACTTTCTATCCTAGTGTGCTGTTGAAAAACGGCTTTTCTGAAGCTTTTATTCGAGTACGGCGTTTTAGTTCTTTGTTGCCACGAACACAGTGCTCAAAATGTTTCAACTTTGTTGAAGTTAGTTTGTTGAAACGGTCTTTGTTTTTTTTTTCGCTAAGATCTGAAATCTCTGGTGAGCTAGTTTATAGATTTTAACGGAAATGTTTCCTTTGGCTATTTAAGACAGAATGATCAGGGACCAGAAGTATGATGAAACATTTGTTCTTGAAATAATAACAGTGCAAATCTTGATTGTCACAAAGCTTGTCAAAAAAGTGAATTCCTTCAATACTATGATTCGTGTAAAAGTATATTCGAAACAGGAAAATATTCCTGATTCAAATAGTATTTTTGATTTCGAGTAAAATGAGGATTTTCAATATCACTACTCTTGAAATAGCTTTGGCGTGCTGGGAGAAATAGAAGGAACGCTACATTTTTGAGGGAATTGTTTGGCTAGACTTCCCAAAAAGGACATTTTCACGAATGGTAAACTTTGCCGAAATAATCTCTTTTTTTCTGATTCAACTTACAGTTAACTAAGCAGGGGTGTGCGGAATGAACTTTTTCGGAATTTTCGGAATGTCGGAATATTCCGACTTTTGAATTTTCGGAATTTCGGAATTTCAGAATAGTAAAAACGTGATTTTTTAAATGAATTTTTTGAGTTTCCGGTGGCATAAAATACACTTTTTTGAGTCATTCAGTTTTTTTTTCAAGTATACATCCCATTTTCCCATTGTTTTTTATGCTTTTGACAGCCGACAACTATTGCGCCATGTCCCTTCAAAACTACAGTACTCGTTCCATTCCGAAATTTTTTTGCTCAGAATATTCCGGTCGGAATTTCATTCCGAAAAATGTCGGAATTTTCGGAATTTTCGGAATTCCGAATTCCGTTCCACACACCCCTGTAACTAAGTTACAGTTGCTCAACTCAATTGAAAACAACTCTTTGAAACATACTTTCTAGACATTTCATTTGACGAAGACCAAAAGATGGTCCGATAAAATGTAAACATTCACTGCTTCAAAACATCTTCAATTTCTGCTACGAGTGTTGTTCTCTAGTAAATCTACCTTATCATAATTGCAATGACTCAATAATTCATTTTTACGTACCTGTACAAGAACGGCAAATAATAGTATCTGAATGACAGGGCAATTTTGGCAGCATTGGCTACAGAGGGCCAAACAGCTGGATCTTGGTCAGGCATTCCTTCCGAGTTGTGGTCTCTGGAAAAAAGAAAAACTAGAGAACTGCGAAAAATTTTCAACCGAAAAAATGTAGAGAGGAAAAAATGCTACCTATTAGTGGTTGACCAATTTTTGATATCTTTAATGGGAACTGAGAAACAGAGTTTTTAGGTATGAGACATTTTTAATTATCTGTGCCTTTCCAGATCGTCCAGCTTTCCTTAAACATCCCAATTACCTTGAGAACGGAGAGAAAGCTCCAAACTGATGCCATCTCAAGCACAATTCCTCATTCGACACTCCATTGAATCCACAAATATCACTTCCAACATATGGAATTCCGAACATATTGAATTCCATGACTCCAATCACAGATGTCTGTGAATCCTCCCATCTAGCCGTGTTATCTCCCAACCAATGTCCTCCATATCTTCCAGAACTTGGGAATGTACTTCTGGAGATCACTGCAGATCTCTTCCCAGTCACCAGTGGAATAGCCTGATAGGTAGCACGGGCTTCACTCCATCCGTAGAGATTCTTTGTGTCATAGAAGTTTCTGGAACGACGGGCGGTCTTTCCAAGCATACAAAGGGTTTTTGAGAAGAGGTACCCTCCGGATCTCTGATAGACGGCTTGAGTGGGATACGGTGGAATTTCAAGGGAGGCGTCTGCTCCGGAAATTGGACAGGATAGTTTGGAAGTGGCTAGTTGTTCCTCCATCGAGGAGTAGGTGTCGAAGTTCGACGGTTCGTTCATATCAATCCACATTCCATCGAAGGGAAGCCGCAAATGGGTAACTGTAGTTCTAGATGTTTTGTGAACTTGATGCCAAATCTGATGACATTTATTTTTCATTCTATATGGCTTAGGGCACGTCCTTACTAACTAACTGTCCTAAAAGTCGATAGCTTATTTTCGCACAACTTCAAAACAGTAATTTTTTTTCAATTTTTCATAGTTTCAACACTCCCTTAACCCAACAAAAATCAACGTGGGAACCACTGCGGCTTCTTTTAATCGTTTTAAGTCGGCTTTCTCATAGTTTCAAAACAGCAAGTTTTTTTTTCAAACTTTTCTCCGTTTCCAAACTTCCTTAACACAACAAGAATCAACCTAGGAACCACTGCTCCCTTTCCTATTTGAGACTACAGCAACTCACCGTCTTATGGAAAGTGGCGAACTCTCCTGCCCACCAGTTATTCGTATTGTTCTTCGTGTCCAAGAAATCCGGGAATGCCGTATTTCTCTCCGGCCAAACATTTTCCAACATCACCCTGGTGTTTTTTGCCATTGGATATTATGGAAAAAAAATGGAAAAAAACGGTGCCTTATTAAGAAAAAAACATGATACTTTTGATTTACGGTGATGTACAATTATAAGAAAATCATACGAACCTGATCAATTCCCCTTTGGAATGAAGCATAATCCACTTCCACTGCTGGATCGAAAATGACAATTAATTGAAGTCCTTGGGAGTGGAGTTGTTGAGTGTAGGCTGGGAAACCGGACAAGTTCTGGAATTGATTTATTTTGAACAGCCGAATAAAAATTTAGTTGATTCACTGTTTCAGCAAACCGCCAAATTATGAGGAAACCTGTACTTTTATTCGCATCTTTTCATACATCTCCCTTTGTGAAATCCTCATAATGATTCATATAGTCAATATCCGCATACGGTACATCTAATGGAATTCCCAATGCCTGATTCCTCGAAATAACAGTTTTCATTGCATCCAAACTACCGTATTCCCATCGATACAACTGATATCCAAGAGCCCAATAAGCGGGTAAGAATGGGAATCCAATGTGTTGAAGGTACTGATTCACAACTTCTTCTTAGGAAAAAACTGCCTGAGATAGAAAAAACTGCTTGAAAGATGAAAATCTGAAAATTTACAGTTTTAACCATTCTAGAAAGCTCTGTCAATTGTTTCAAAAAGCGATCCGCAATCGGTTTGTATATGAAAATATACATGTTTATGAAGGTCAGAAATTAAAAATAACTCAAAAATTGACTGTTTTAGAAATCTTATATATTCTGTGAACTTCTCAAAAACCAATATCATGATGTTAATAATATTCAATTTTTTCAAAGGAAATAACTTAAAAACGTTCAACGCCAAATGAATAAGAACATAGGAATCGGTGCCATATTTTTTTCAATGAACTTTTGATTATAATCTGAAACTGTGATTTTCACTGTTTTAACCAGTAGTTTTGGAGAGACATTCTTTTCATTTTTTAGTGATACGAGTTTTATAAACTGCTTAACAAAACCAAAAATGCCGAATTTTAATACGGAACAAAAGTTCATGGGAGAAATTAGAAATCGAGTTCGAAAGTTTCCGACACTTTGAAATTTATTTTTTTTAATTGACAGTTTCGAAAACTTCTCATACAGTTTCTAAATTTTTGAAACCAATTCTGCTTATCATAGAAATCAGGAAAATGAGGGATTTTAATTTTCAGAATCCAAGACAAAGAATGGCAAGTACGTATTCTTTTTTTGAAGTCTACTATTTGAAACAGTATTTTTTTCGCTTCTTCATACTTAGGGACCGCAATGAAAGGGGGCGGGGCGTCGAAAAGCTAGCCGGCGGGGTACCTAGACAGGTTTGAGGGACTGTACCAAGAAGTGGAACAAAGTTGGGAAGGCATATTTGATTTGTCGTTATGTAACTTGAGCCGTAGAACACGATGGTGATACCCATTCACTTCAATCTTTTCTAGTTTTCCAGATAAAGTTAGGAAATTGAAAATTTTCAGTGTTTTTTTCGATTTTAGTGACCAAAAAAGTCGAACACGCATAATTTTTTAATGGATTCTATACACTTTGGATATTCAAAAATGGAACCTGTCTTCAGAATTGGCTCAAGAGTTCCCCGAATTTCAGCATTTTCAGCCACCGTTGCTGAAAAATTTCTGAAAAATTTTCAGTTACGACCCATAGTTTTTATAACATTTCCTATTAGTATAACCCATGATTATGCTATGTATCAATTTTCAGCTTTAACGGATCATTTTGAGCACATTTCATACCGGCCAGAACGGGTGTCACTTTTTAGACGTTCAGTTTTTCGTGTTTTTAGACCTGTTGTAGGTCGAACACGCATGTTCTCTTTTCACATTCGGATTCTAAGGGAAATTTCCGACAACTTTCCTATTCACACTTTTTCTCTAGGAGTTCCCCATTTTCAGTTATAATCGTTTTTGCTCGAAAAATTGAGGAAAAAACGGCTGCAATAGCAGTGGTTCACAGGGGTGGCCGCCGCTATGTCATAAGTGCCATCTCTTTCCGGCCGGTTTTCCGCAGTCATGGTATAGTGGTAACGCATCTCGACGGCGATCAGCCGGCGGGGGTTCAACCCCGCGACTCGCCTTCTCCCCCTTTTTCCTTGCCGCCAGCGACGCCCGACAGCAACTTCAGTACTAATGAATTTCACAGAAAAAGAGCTGTAACTCAGGAAGTAGCGGATCTTTTTTCGTAAAAATTTGGGAACACACTAATTTCAACGTCATGAAGACATCTATGCAAAAAGTTTGTAAAAATGTTCACTTTGAAAATTATGTTGCGGTCCCTATTCATACTTCTTTTTTTTCAGTTGTTTTCAGTTTACAACTGATTCGTTTGAATCGAAAAAAAGAGGTAAAAAATAGTTGATTTCCAATTTCTTCCAGCGGAAAATCCTTTTATCGGTGGCTACTTTTATCTTCCTAACGAATTGAAGATTTCGATTCGAATCTCGCATTTTTCTCTGAAACAGTAAACTTTTCACTGTTTCATTAAGAAATAATCTCGCAAAGATGTTTGAGTTAGTATTATGCAATCAAGAAAAACTACTAAACTCAAGAGATTTGTTTTAATTTACAGATTCAAAAAGCTAGTATCTGACAATCACCGAATAGTAAGGTTGATAAGAGCGTTCGTAAATCATCTTTCCTATCTGCTCCGGTTTGATCACCAAAAACCTTGGTGAAACTACAGGTATATATCAATCTTTCAATATCTGTTTCACAAGCTATTAAGAATGCTCGGTGTTCTAATATCGTGCTCTGTTGTTTGAACCGATTTGCAATTCACATAACTTTTGTTACGTTTAAACATAAAAATTGAGCAGTGGTTTTTTTGGGAAACTACTGCTCCAGGAACTAAAAAAAACGAAAAAAAAATCTGTCATTGGACTTCTCGACAAAAATAAAACGCTTGGATTTAAAAAGTACTGTTCCAGAACATTGATTAAAAATTTTCGAAGAAATCGTTTCGTTTCCTTGAAAAGGTTGAGCTGTCTCATCAAGTTCCATAAAACACAATCCTACTTCAAAGCTGTTGTAACAGTTTCTGAAACGTTTTTTGCTTCACTATTCTTTCAATGTATATTCTATCAGTTTCTCAAGCAAAAACTTTATTCAGAATACAAATCTCACAATTCAAAATAGATTAATTATTAGAAAAACTGAGTGTGAACTTCTTCTTCAATGCCATCAAACTGATCAAATTCTTCGATGAAATCATGACTCTTTGAGTGGAAGCATCGTAGAATGTCTTCGACATGTCCAAACTGACACTGGCACCGTCCAATTTGAATCCAGTGAAATTAGGAGACGATGGGTAGCCAAGGATTTCAATCGTGTCCAGGGTTGGCGGTTTTACTGACTGGAAATATGGGGAATAGAATAGGAAAATTACTGTTTCGAAAAATTCGTTTCAGATCTATCTTTTTATTTAAAATCGATATCATTGGTAATTTTTTAGAAATGGTAAAAAGAATGTCAAAACATTTACTGTTTCAAGAATTTCGTTTTTAACAAATAGGTTTCTGAAAAGTACTAGACTCCTAGTTAAAAATTTTTTTGAAGCAATGAAATTTCTAAATTTTAAATTTTCTTAGTGTTTCATAAAAGTATGTTCAGATCTTCAAACTTTGGTGATTAATCAAGCTACTTCATAGTAATGAAAATCAAAACTTCACACCCCCCCCCCTCTAACTTACTGTAGAGCATGTCTCACAATTACCAGTGAACACTCCTCCGACAACTGAAGAAGTGAATGAGAACTGCCAGTGCACTCTGAAAATCAATAATTGGAATGTGCGTACAAAAATTTACTGTTTCGTATATTTAATTTTGCGAAATAGGTTGTGTGAACTTGGTTAAGTCAGTGTAACTACGTTTTTTGTAGGAAACCACCTTCAGCTTTGGATCGTCGAAAATTACTGTTTTATATCATTTACATATCATGAAACCACTGAATACCTCAGTGGCATGTCCGTTTCGAGTCAAAATATACAAATTTTTATACAAATTTTTAAACCTAAACTATTCTCGAAGCTTACCTTGGATGCTATTCAATATCGTCATTTGGAATCAAGTCGTCTCCTCCATCATAGTACAATTCTCCCTTGAAGTTTTACCGTTTTGCCTTGTGCAAATAACATTAGCGCTTTTATTTCTGATAGTAGGGATAGATCCAAACCATACTTTTTTTCTGTTTCAGTAATATGATAAAAAGATAAATTTAGCATCTGTATCAGTTTGTAAATCGAACACGGATCTGGACTTTCAATCTCTCTAAAAATCAGCAAACAGGCAACATGGTTTTTCAAATGCCGGTACTCCAAGACATTAGTAAATCAAATGACAGAGCTCTTCGATATAGGAAAGGATTTCTCAAATATTTTATTCAGTTTTGGAGCGTTCTCGAAATTCGATTGCTCAAATATCGTCAAGACTTATGGTGTGAAACACAAAAATCACTGTTTCAAAAATGTGAGAAAAAGTTTCTGAAAATTTTTTACTTACTGGACCAGAAACTTATTCAGAATCGAAAACAAATATATGTTTTTGAAAAATAGAAAAATCTCGTTTACCTCAAAACCGTGTTCAAAAATATTCAAAAGATAAACGCGCTGACTACCTCGTCCCTCGGGCATTGTTGGCAAAAAAGTTCAAGGGTTGCAGTCTGAAACAAGGTCTCAAGAATCAGTAGCATTCTGTTTCAGGAAGGTAGGAAAATTTTGAAACATTTCGAGCGACCATAGCATTATAACTTTCAAAATCGGTTGGAAACATCACTTTTTAAACTGTCAAGTTTTCCCTGTTACACTGGATTCTTTCTACCTCTTCTAAGTTTTCCGACTCTGTTTGGTATGTTCATATTCATGGAAAAAAAGTCGATTCTTTCCAAGACACGCAATATTCAGAAAACTATTTTGGGAACACAATTTTTACTGTTTCGTTAAGATCCTAACAGTGTTGTCTCCGCCATCTTAGTAGTAGAGTTAGTAGTAGAGTCCAATCTCTTGGCGAGATTTTGAATTTTCACGAAATAGTATTATCCTATGCAAATGTCTATCAACACATTTGATTCTGAAATTCCATAAATGCCGACCATTGGCAAATATTTATCCGTCCTCTAAAAGTGGCTTGTTCGAAACAGTAACGTTCATTTATGATTATGAACAAAACCGAAAATGCCGAATTTTACAACGAAGTTCTACGCAGGAGAAAGCTCATGAGAAAGATCCAATATCGAGTTCGAGAGTTTCCGATACCTTGAAAATTATTTGAAAAAAGTGACACTTTCAAAGATTTTACATGAAGTCTCTAGATTTTTGAAATAAGTTTTAGTTTGCCATAGAAGTTAGCAAAAAAAATGATTTTAATTCTCAGAACCCAAGCAGTAGAGTGGCAAATACGTAATCGTCTTTTTAAGTATTTGAAACAGCAATTTTTTACTGTTTCATTCAAATTTTCATAGATTCAATATTGTTTTATTCGGCTGTTTTCAGTTTTCAACTGATTCGTTCGAATCGAAAAAAAAACAAAGAGGTAAAAAATATTTAATTTCCAATTTCTTCCAACGGAAAATTCTTTTATCGGTACTACTTTTGGTGAAACTACAGGAAAATATCAATCTTTCGAAACTTGTCACTAAACTAACTGAGATCCTCCATATGATCCAGACCTTTTTCAATTCCAGACAAAAAAAAAACTGAGTGTGAACTTCTTCTTCAATGCCATCAAACTGATCAAATTCTTCGATGAAATCATGACTCTTTGAGGGGAAGCATCGTAGAATGTCTTCGACATGTCCAAACTGACACTGGCACCGTCCAATTTGAATCCAGTGAAATTAGGAGACGATGGGTAGCCAAGGATTTCAATCGTGTCCAGGGTTGGCGGTTTTACTGACTGGAAATTACTGTTTCGAAAAGTTTGTTTCAGAAATATTGTTTTATTTGTATTCGATTAATTGTAAATATACTTTAGTAACCTGATACATCAGAATTAGGCGGTATTCATTGTTATTTCCAATTTTTTGGGAAATGGTCAAATGAATATCGAAACATATACTGTTTCATGAATTTGGTTTGAAACATCCGGATTTCTGGAAAGTACTTGACTTCTAGCCTAAAACAGTTTTGCAGCACCGAAATAGTTAAACAAATTTCAAATTTTACATTTTCTTAGTGTTTCATAAAAATAATATCAGATCTTCAAACTTCGGTGATTAATTAATGAATGTTGGGATACATGAAAACAGAAATTCACACCCTCTCCAACTTACCGTAGAGCATGTTTCACAATTACCAGTGAACACTCCTCCGACAACTGAAGAAGTGAATGAGAACTGCCAGTGCACTCTGAAAATCAATAATGAGAGTACGGCAATTAAAATTCACTGTTTTATGTTGTTCACATGAAAAAAAAACATCTTATCCAAATTTCACGCAAACTATTCTAGAAGCCTACCTTGGGTGCTGTTCAATATCGTCATTTGGAATCAAGTCGTCCCCTCCATCATAATACAATTCTCCCTGCAAAAAAATAAGAGTTGAGAGTTTGTCTGTGCGTCTGTTTCTCCGTTTTGTCAAAAACTGATTTTGGACATTCGGGCATGGTGTCACTTGAACAGTCACCCGAACATTCAGGTAGATATCCGGTCAGATTTGTAACAGGAACAAATGAATTCTTAGCAATACTTTTTCAAAAGGGCTCTGTTTCAAGTTTCCTAGTTGAAACTGGCATTTCTCACTATTTCGTTGCTGAACTCAATAGTTTTTTTTGAAAAACTAGTGCTTCAGAAACTTGAAAAAACGAGAAAAAAAACCGGTCTCTTCGAAAAGACACTTGTATTAAAAAGTGCTGTTCCAGAACAATGATGAATTTTAGGAAATTTCCGACAAAAACGTTACATCTCCTACAATCTAATCTGTCAAGTTCCATAAAACACAATCCCTCTTAAAAACTGTTATAACAGTTTCAAAAACTTTTTTGCTTCACTACTCTTCCCATTCTACTAGTTTGTTAAGCAAAACGTTTATTCGGTATAAAAATGTCACAAAAAATAGATTAATTATTAGAGAAGCTGAGTGTGAATTTCTTCTTCAATGCCATCAAACTGATCAAATTCTTCGATGAAATCATGACTCTTTGAGTGGAAGCATCGTAGAATGTCTTCGACATGTCCAAACTGACACTGGCACCGTCCAATTTGAATCCAGTGAAATTAGGAGACGATGGGTAGCCAAGGATTTCAATCGTGTCCAGGGTTGGCGGTTTTACTGACTGGAAATATGGGAAGTGAGGAAAATAAGTTTTCTAAAAGTTTGTTTCAGAAATGATTTTTTTTTCAAAAATTTGTTTTGTTTATCCTCTTCACCCGACGCACCACAAAAAAGCGGGATTTCGGAGCATCGTTATTCCCAATATTTTGGAAAAAATACAAGCATGTTGCTGTTTCATGAATGTGATTTTAAGCATTCTGGTTTTTTTTAATCAGTGAGATCTTGAGTACCAGAAATTCTTTTTACATCTCCTAATTTACAGAAAAAAAAATCCTTTTCAGTGTTTCGAAGAACTGTTTTCTGATTTTAAACATCATCTAGTCCGTTCACAGCGAAAGTTTATACATTACATAGAAATCCTCGGGTTCTTCTCACAACCTACCGTAGAGCATGTCTCACAATTACCAGTGAACACTCCTCCGACAACTGAAGAAGTGAATGAGAATTGCCAGTGCACTCTGAAAATCAATAATTAGCTTATGTTTTATTCACAGTTTCATATATTTCATTTTGCGAGAAACGTTTGAACTAATTAGTGTTGCTGTAGTAATTTTCAGAAAGGCCTATTTTCACATCGTCAAAAATTAATGTTTCATATAATTAGCTTTTCAATACACGCTTGAATGAGTCAATGTAACTTCCGTTATGTTTGAATAGCTGAGTTTTGAATTGTAAAAAATTCTGTTTTATATCATTTACATAATATGGAACATCTGAATAGCTCAGTTCCGATTCGGGTTGTAACCAGAGGTCAGTATACACAACTTAAACCTAATCTATTCCCGGAGCCTACCTTGGATGCTGTTCAATATCATCATTTGGAATCAAGTCATCTCCTCCATCATAGTACAATTCTCCCTGCAAAAAAATAGGAGTTGAGAGTCTTTCTGTGCGTCTGTTTGTCCGTTTTGTCATAAACTGTTCTAGGATATCCTGGCATCCAGACACTTGACTGTCTGTGCGCTTTAGGTATCAGATAGACTTCCGGCCACTTGCTTTAGATATCAGGATACCTTGACACCTGGACATCCAGACACCCCTACAAACTCACCGACGATGCGGCATTAGTCTTGACAGTGATCAACACTTCGAATGGATTCAATCTCGACGCAGTTGTAGTGGTATTAGCAGCTTGACGTGGCAGAATGAAACCTCCACGGACGAAAACTGGAGTCAATGATGCCAATGGAGCACTGACGTCATTGAAACCGGCGAACATTTTCTTTCCATAAGTTTCAGGTTGAAGGGAGTACCAAGTGTCCGATGGGAAGTACGCATGCACCGAAGTTTGACCCTAAAAATAATTGTTAAAGATAAATTATGACAAGCAATAATGTAGGTTGAGAAACAGGAAACATTTGGTGTTCTTTAGACAAAACTGACAGTTTTTGATAAAGAAATGTGAGAAATTACTTGATTTCAGCCTAAATTAGTTCAAAAATTTTGAAATTTGCATAACAGACCTGGTTGATTAACTTTACAGTTACAGAACTTTATGATATCTGTCAATAATCAGAAATATTCCAGTTGACGAGGTTCAACAGACATTAAATATTACTATGGTACTTTATAATGAAAAATTACAGGATTGCGCCCGAAAACTCCCTAAATTTGCTTTTGTTAACCATTATGACTAACCTGATACAATGCTGGAGCAATCATCAATGCGGATCCCCACAGGAATTGTTCACTGATTGTCAATGTCTCCTCATCTTTTGGGAATTCGAAGAACAGAGGACGGATTACGGTATGACCGTAACGAGCAGCGTTGTAGTGGAGACTGAAAAATAAAATCGATTGTAACTTCCTTTTACTAATTCGATGAATTATTCAAAAGAAGTAAGATGTGATATAAGTGTTCAAAATGTTTCACCTCTGTTGGTGATAATTTGTACCTGTGTATTCCATCTAAATACTATGGATCGTGTAAAAGTTCATTCGAAACAGAAAAATATTCCCATTTCGAATAATATTTTTCGATTTCGAGTAAAATGAGAATTTTTAATGTCTTCATTGATCTCATTCCCAGCGTGCAGGTAGAAATAGAAGAATCACTGCATTTTCGAGTGAATTATTCCTCAAGACTATCCGAAAATGATTGATGTTTTCACGAATAAAAAAAAAAAAAAACTTCATTGAAATTAAATTTTTTTTTCGATTTTAATTCGCGGTTGGATTGAGTTACAATTGCTCAACTAGGATAAAACAACTTGTTGAAACTTCAGACTTTTTTTGGACTTCTCGTTCGAAAGGTTTTTTCTTCTGTTTTGAAACTTTCGTTTTTTTTGCAAAACTAAATGTGTAATAAGTTACTAAATGAAGAAAAGAAAATAGTCCGATGAAAATCAGAAATTTTCTGTTTCAAATAAAGTTGTATTTCTGTTTTTGAGTGTTGTTTTCTAATAACTCAAGTCGATTTCTTGGTGACAATGCCTCTAATTATATAGAGAAAATCGCTAGCAATTAGTGGTTGACTAATTTTTGATAATTCTAATGGGAACACTGAGAAACAGAGTTTTTTAGGTAAGAGACTTTTTAATTATCTAAGTTTTTCCAGTTCTTCCAATTTTCCTTAGACACCCTCGATTACCTGGAGAACGGAGAGAAAGCTCCGAAATGATGCCATCTCAAGCACAACTCTTCATTTGACTTCCCATTGAATCCACAAATATCACTTCCAACATATGGAATTCCGAAAATATTGAATTCCATGACTCCAATCACAGATGTTTGTAAATCCTCCCATCTAGCCGTATTATCTCCCAACCAATGTCCTCCATATCTTCCAGAACTTGGGAATGTACTTCTGGAGATCACTGCAGATCTCTTCCCAGTCACCAGTGGAATTGCCTGATAGGTAGCACGGGCTTCACTCCATCCGTAGAGATTCTTTGTGTCATAGAAGTTTCTGGAACGACGGGCGGTCTTTCCAAGCATACAAAGGGTTTTTGAGAAGAGGTACTCTCCGGATCTCTGATAGACGGCTTGAGTGGGATACGGTGGAATTTCAAGGGAGGCGTCTGCTCCGGAAATTGGACAGGATAGTTTGGAAGTGGCTAGTTGTTCCTCCATGGAAGAGTAGGTGCCAGTGTCGAAGTTCGATGGTTCGTTCATATCGTCCACATTCCATCGAACGGGAGCTGCAAATGGGTTACTCTTAAAACAAGATCTTACTAACTTACCCAGAATTATGTTCATGTTCAATTTTCACAGAACATCAAAACAGTAAGTTCTCCAAAAACTTTCTATGTTTCAAAACTTTTTTAACCCAACAAGAAACAACCTAGGAACCACTGCTTGTCCTTTCCAATTTGCCACTACAGTAACCCACCGTCTTATGGAAAGTGGCGAACTCTCCGGCCCACCAGTTATTCGTATTGTTCTTCGTGTCCAAGAAATCCGGGAATGCAGTATTTCTCTCCGGCCAAACATTTCCCAACATGACTCGGGTGTTCTTTGCCATTGGGTATTGATTCTGGATGTTATGGGGTACTTGATCATCACGAGCCCATTCGATGAATGAAGCGTCCCGGAAAAATGGAATGGAAATGGACTTGCTGTTTCAAAATGTTTTCAATTTTTCTAAAAATTCAAAGGGATTTTACTGGGGTTTCGTCAAACGGTTTTTGAAAATAATAAGGATGATTACTGTAACTACTGTAATTCGGGAAATAATTATTCTTTGAAATTTCGGAAAATCTCATTGTTCCCGTAATCGAACGGTAATCGTAAAACTTTATGAAAATGTTTAGGTGTTGTTTTTTTTACTGGTTTGTCACTTTCTTAAAACGTCTTTCAGACTATTTTTGCAATGAAACGAAGATAACGTAACCATCCCAAGAAAAAAACCATACTTGCAAACGGGCCGAAAACGGGCCGACGCGGGCCGGCGGATAACTCCGCTCAGACTCAGAATTTTAACACGATTGACATGTGGAAAATGTAAATCTCGGAAGGGCCCACAAAGTGCTGAATACGAACGGAGCATGTGTTCCACAATTTTCGAGAAATAGATTTTACTTTAATATCGGCAAAATGCCGTATTATGCTGTAAAATGATGTTTATATTATGGCGGTTAGGTTATCATTTAACTCCATCGTTATCACCTATGCTGTTCTTTAGAATCAATAGACTGATTAACAATAAGCCTATGAGAATGTTTCTCACTACCCTCAATGTTTCTGCTTTTGACGGAAGATGATTCCAGCCAGTCCCTGCTTCTCAGTCCAATTCTGAAGCTCGAGATATTCTTGAAATATGATGTATATGCTGAAATCCTAGCATCCAATGTCTATTGTC
>GL380182.1:0-37165 GCA_000143925.2 Caenorhabditis brenneri | reverse complement strand
ATGAATAAGATCCAAAATTGAGATAGTTGATTTTTTGTACATTTTCATCAGTAAAATTATTCAGACAAAAAATTAGGATGATATCTCGAGAATTTGAGAAGTTATGGTATTCCGAAGAAATCACTAGTCTTCTGGAGGCCTGAAAAATGGTGATTCTACAACACAAACAAATGGATTCCTGGGATGCTAATTTTTTGTGTGCGTACTAGTAACCGGTAGTACTGCTCAAAATTAAAATATCTAAGAAATCTGACACCATCACCTTTTTCACCATGAAGGGGGGTACGTTAAAAAGTTGCTGAAAAAGCGACAAAACGAGGAAAATAACATAGTAGCCACTGAAATATTTTCAAGGTTAGTGTTTTTTCTGATGACAGACCCACTTGTGATCATAATTTGAAACTTTACTCGTTTGGCGGTTATAATAAAATTTTTCGAAAAACGGGAAAAACCGTCACTAATTTCATAAAACACGAAATTTCACAATGATGCCGATGAGTTCGGAAGATGGTTCCAACAGAAAAAATGCTTCAAATCATGTCTGTAATTCATTTCTGAAATGTTTTTGACTTTATCTAAAAATTTGACATTTTTTAGTTTTTGGTCATCTGGAGATTTTTCTCCCGGTGAAAAGGGGCGGAGCCTAAAAAGTTGAGTGGTTTTTTGATAAGGCCTACCTAGGGACCCACCATTCCAAAAATCATCCCAATGGAATCAGTTTGAGCGATGTGTTACACGGTATAGTCGTCTCTATCAGAAAACGCCTCTTAAAAAGTTGGAAGAATTTCGATGGGTTCCTTCGTTTTGTCACCAAAAACCAAGAAAAAAACAAGGCAGAAAGTTTTCAACTCTCAAAAGTTTCATCATAGAAACTACTCTCAAAAAATTGGGGGAAAAAATACGGTTTCAAAGTTTTTGAAAACGTCCATTAACGTCTTTACCGTGTTCAGACTTTGAAATTTTAACAATTCAGTGTTGTTCTAATAGGATCAAAAATTTCAGCACTCATCTCGGAATCTCGTGATCAGTTCATCCTTAACGTTCGCATCTCTTTTGTATTCTCGTGTAAACCACTCAGAAATTCTGCGTTTCTGAACATTTGAAAAGTGCCAAAAATTTTTTCCACTTTGCTAAATACTGGCTGTTTTCTCAAGCAAAATTTTCATTCAGAATACAAAAGTCAAAATTCAAAATAGATTAATTATTAGAGAAACTGAGTGTGAACTTCTTCTTCAATGCCATCAAACTGATCAAATTCTTCGATGAAATCATGACTCTTTGAGTGGAAGCATCGTAGAATGTCTTCGACATGTCCAAACTGACACTGGCACCGTCCAATTTGAATCCAGTGAAATTAGGAGACGATGGGTAGCCAAGGATTTCAATCGTGTCCAGGGTTGGCGGTTTAACGGACTGAATTATAAAAAGTTGGAATTTTCAGAAGATTAAAAAAAACTGTTCCGATTAATTATTTTCAGAAACGATTTTTTCTAATTCTATTGGGCGTTGTTTTCTCGACCTATTTTTCAAAACTGAGCCGTATTTTTGGAGTATCGTTAGGCTCAAATTATTGAGGAATAAAGTCAAGAATGTTACTGTTTTATAGGTGTTATTTTCAGTATTCTGAATTTTGGAGTTTGCTATTGAAATTAGAAGCAGTCACAGTTACAATTTTCCGAACCTTTGATGTTTTTTTGCAGCAGCGAAAACAGTTTTAAAAATTTTGAATTTTTTTAGTGTTTCATAAAAGTGACTTCAGATCTTTAAACTTCGGTGATTAATTGATAAAAGTTAGACGGTGTGATTACCAAAACTTCAGACACACTTTTTTGCAACAACGAAAATAGTTCAACAAATTTCGAATTTTCTTAGTGTTTCATGAAAGTAAGTTTAGGTCTTCAAACTTCGGTGAATAATTGTTCAATTTTAGATACATAAAAACTAAAAATTCACGCCGCTAAAACTTACCGTAGAGCATGTCTCACAATTACCAGTGAACACTCCTCCGACAACTGAAGAAGTGAATGAGAACTGCCAGTGCACTCTGAAAATCAATAATTGGAACTTTTTTATTAAAATTACTGCTTCATATACTTCACACGAAAAGTGGCAGTTTAAGAAATCAGTGCTATGTTGAACCTCGGATGGATTTTTCAAAAAAAAGTGGAAGTCGTTCAAGCTTTGCCCAATGTTTGGTTAGTTTTTCACTTAAGTTGGGCAAAAATTCCACTTTTTTGCCCATTTCTTGTCCAACGTTTACTCAGGCTGCTTTAGACGCCTACCTTGGATGCTGCTCAATATCATCATTTGGAATCAAGTCGTCTCCTCCATCATAGTACGATTCTCCCTGCAAAAAATAGGAGTTGAGAATCTGTCTGTGCGTATGTCTGTCCGTTCTGTCAAAAACTGTTCTTGGATATCCGGACATCCGGACACTTTACTGCATGTGCCCCTCAGATATCTGGATACCTCGACACCTGGACATCCAGACATCCCTACAAACTCACAGAAGATACTGCATTAGTCTTGACAGTGATCAACACTTCGAATGGATTCAATCTCGACGCAGTTGTAGTGGTATTAGCAGCTTGACGTGGCAGAATGAAACCTCCACGGACGAAAACTGGAGTCAATGATGCCAATGGAGCACTGACGTCATTGAAACCGGCGAACATTTTCTTTCCATAAGTTTCAGGTTGAAGGGAGTACCAAGTGTCGGATGGGAAGTACGCATGCACGGACGTTTGACCCTTAAAAGAACAATTAGAAGGTATTATGGCACGAACTGCCGAACTTTAGTAATGTGGGTTGAGAAACAGGGAAAATTTGGTGATTTCTAGACAAAAATGACAGTTTTGGCTCAAAATGATCGAAATTCGCGTGAAAAATTTGGTTTGATAGCTTGCAGTTACAGAACTTTGTGAAATATGTCAAGGATCAGGAATAGTTCAGTGGTGTAGGCTCTTGAATTCACTATGATACTTGTCAATGGAAAGTACAGAATTGGGAAACTGCCTAAATTTGCTTTGTATACAATATTTGATGACTGACCTGATACAATGCTGGAGCAATCATCAATGCGGATCCCCACAGGAATTGTTCACTGATTGTCAATGTCTCCTCATCTTTTGGGAATTCGAAGAACAGAGGACGGATTACGGTATGACCGTAACGGGCTGCGTTGTAGTGGAGACTAAAAAACACACACTCTGAAGTAAATTTTTCGGTTTACAAAATACTATTCACTCCAAGATTAAACAAAATCTCAAAGTTCCGAGATGGTTTTTTTTCTGAAACAGAAAATTTTTTTCCATTTAATTTCTGAGCGGAAACAGGTTCAAAAAACAATAAGTGTGATAAAACTTTTCAGAAACAGACAATATTTTCTGTTTCGAATAGACTGTTATTTGTTCATGAAAAGCATATTGTGATTAGCTTCTTTGCTTTTCCTCATCGGAACTTTCCTATTGCAAAACTTTGATAGAAAAATTTTGGTTTTAAAAAATGTAACGATATTTTGGAACAGGCGTGGAAACCATGAATGCACATAGAAAACTGTTGGATGAAACAGTGAAATATTGTATAAATTCTCATAAAAATCGGCAGTATAACTTCATTTGGGGATAAATTGGACAAAAATTATTGTGGCCACGCTTATTTCATTTCGAAACTTTTGACATCACATTGTCCCGTAACCACTGACCATTTAACAAATTCGGAATGAAACAGAACTTTTGAAACAGGAAAGTTGTTTTCGTATTTTCTTTGACTTTCTATCCTAGTGTGGTGTTGAAAAACGGCTTTTCTGAAGCTTTTATTCGAGTACGGTGTTTTAGTTCTTTGTTGCCATGAACACAGTGCACAAAATGTTTCAACTTTGTTGAAGATAGTTTGTTGAAACAGTTTTCTTTTGCAGAAATCTGAAGTCTCTGGTGAGTTTATAGGTTTTAACGACAATGCTATTCCCTTTGGTTAGTAAAGACAGACTAATCAGGGATCAAAAGTATTATGAGAAAGTTTTTCTTGGAATTGTAACATTTCAAAAGTTGATTCCCGAAAAACCTATGAATTTCTCCTGAATAATATGGATCATGTAAAAATGCATTCGAAACATATGAATATTCCTGATTCGGATAGTAATTTCGATTTCGAGTAAAATAAGATTTTCAATACCGTAGTTAGTGAAATTGTTTTAGAGAACTCGTAGAAATGAAAGAACTACTGCGTTTTTGAGTGAATTATTTGGAAAAAGTTTCCGAACATGATGTTTTCACAAATGGCGAACTTCATTGAAATTAAGTTCTTTTTTTTCAATTTGAACTTATTTGCAGTTAACTTGAGTTACGATTGCTCAACTCAATTAAAAATATTTCGTTGAAACATACTTTCTAGACTTTTCATTCAAAAAAGTAACTTTTGTTGTTTTGAATTTTCGCAACTATTCAGCTGAACCCACTGAAACTTCGAGAAAAAAGGAGAATATCCCATTTTCGTGAAACTGTAACTTTCTTAAAAAACATATGTGTTCACAACTTCGACATTGTGCAAACAGAGTGATTTTTTCTTTAATTAATATATTGCTCAAGCGAACATTGCTCAAGCGTATTGCTCAAGCGAACACAAGACGCTGCCAAAAATTTTTTGTCGTTGATTGACTATTCAAACGAAAATACTCAATTTGTCTTTACCGTCTCGTGCAGTAATTTTTCCGAGACTACTTCAATGCGCAGGAACCGCTGCTCATTAAACGTCTTCAACGTCTTCGTCTTCACAATAACCAAAAACTGTGGAACTTTGAGTCACGTACTAAACGTCTCCGTGCGAAGAAAAGAATGTGAAAACAATAGGTTAAGACTGAAAGATGGTTTAATGAAACAGCAGAAACTTTCTGTTTCAAACATAATTTGATTTCTGCTTTCGAGTGTTGTTCTCTAGTAACTCGTTGTCCATCAGTGCTCAATCACAACTACTCAATAACCCATTTTCACCCACCTGTACAAGAACGGCAAATAATAGTATCTGAATGACAGGGCACTCTTGGCAGCATTTGCCACAGACGGCCAAACAGCTGGATCTTGATCGGGCATTCCTTCTGAGTTGTGATCTCTGGAAAAAATAGTACTCTTGAACAGCTATGGAAACTTTTTCAACTAGGAATATATAGAGCGAGAAAATTGCTACCAATTAGTGGTTGACCACTTTCTTATAAATTCAATGAGAACACTGGGAAACAGAGTTTTTAGGTAAGAGATTTTTTAATTATCTAAGCTTCTCCAGCTCTTCCAATTTTCCTTAGACACCCTCAATTACCTGGAGAACGGAGTGAATGCTCCAAACTGATGCCATCTCAAGCACAATTCCTCATTGGACACTCCATTGAATCCACAAATATTACAAAGCTGATGGAATTTGAAGATTAGTTCTCGGACAGTCGGTAAAAATATTTTTTTCAAAACGATGGAAGATTTGCAACAAAACTCCCGATATCATCATTCTATATTTCATTGATGAAAGTGCAATTTTATATCTCGACAAGACTGCTTGCCGCGCCTTCGGCGCTGCAGCAGTCTTGTTTTGTTCGCCGCTTCGCGGCTCACTTTCAAAAAATGATGTTCGCGGCTTCGCCGCTCACTATTCAGGAAAAGGTCACGGTATTTTTTTCAAACCGTGAATCCCTCACGTCGTTCTTTTATTATAAGAATGATTTTTGAAAAAAAAAATCAAACAGGTTGAGTAGACTACTCTGGAACAGTTTAGAAAGTTCCAGAACTATCCAAACGTCTATTTTGATTAATGGAGATTCCTATTCACATACCCACTAATTTCCTGCACTTCTATTTCTTGTTCATAACTTTGTAGCGAGCAAAAGTTGGATAATTTTCGATATTCTGAACAATCATCCCATTCTTCTGCCTCTCCGGATAACCCCGAAGAAGCGTTTCCAAAAATTTTAATTATTCGACACACTCTTTCGAGAGTTCGAAACGTCAGCTAACCTTGGTTATAGGTTATAGGGTTAAAACCGAATTGTGAAGAGCGGGCGCTCCTTATACGTTTCCGCGTGTACCGACATCTCCCGGGTTCCGCCGCCAACTATGTTTTGTGTGGGCGAAGACTCCGCCCTCTTTCTGCCGCTCTGAGCCCTATCTTAACACAGAGCTTCACAGAGCTCCAAATGAAAAATGAAAAAGACGGGCATCATCTCCGATAAATTCTCTATCGAACTATGAAAAAATCATGAAAATCGGTCCAGTGAGAGGGGCGCTAGCGTGCGGCACATGCCCACAGACACACAGAAAGCGGTGATTGTTAATAGTAAAGATATGTTCAGAGTGCTTACATTCTTCATTACAATTTTTGAAAAGTTCCAGGAGCAGTAGTTTTTTTTCAAATTTACTAGTTTGGTTTCGGACTATTTCTAAAAATCTACAGTACGCAGTCAAACTTTCCAGAAAGCGAATTCATTAAGAAATAGTTTTTTTTTGGAAAACTAGTGCTTCAGGAACTCAAAAAACAAAAAAAAAAATATGTCATTGGACTTCGGTACAAGAAGACGATTGAATTTAAAAAAAACTGTTCCAGAAAATTGATGAATTTTGGGAAATTTCCGAATGAATCCTTCCCTCTCCTCGAAGAAACAGAGCTGGCCCACCAAGTCCTATAAAATACAATCTTGCTTCATAACTGCTATAAAAATTTCAAAAACTGTTCTGCTTCATTCCTCTGCCCATGTCTTCTATCAATTCCTCAAGCAAAAGTTTATTTAAAATACAAATGTCACAATTCGAAATAGATTAATTATTAGAGAAACTGAGTGTGAACTTCTTCTTCAATGCCATCAAACTGATCAAATTCTTCGATGAAATCATGACTCTTTGAGTGGAAGCATCGTAGAATGTCTTCGACATGTCCAAACTGACACTGGCACCGTCCAATTTGAATCCAGTGAAATTAGGAGACGATGGGTAGCCAAGGATTTCAATCGTGTCCAGGGTTGGCGGTTTTACAGACTGCAAATTACTGTTTCGAGAAATTTGTTTCAGAGTTATCGTTTTATTTTAATTCAATGGGATGTATTTAGTTTCACGTGACCGATCAAAAATTGAGCGGAACTTGTTAATTCTAAATTTTTGGAAAATGATCAAATGAATATCAAAACATTTACTGTTTCATCAATGTTGTTTGTAACATCCAGGTTCCTGGAAAGTACTAGACTAGATTCCGAAGTTAAACCTGATTGGCAGAACTGGAAATAGTCAAACAAATTTCAAATTTTGAATTTTCTTACTGTTTCATAAAGTCAATTTCAGATCTTTCCACTTTGATCATTGATTAATACAGATTAGACGGTTAACCAACAATTCACACCTTCCCTCCAACTTACCGTAGAGCATGTCTCACAATTACCAGTGAACACTCCTCCGACAACTGAAGAAGTGAATGAGAATAGCCAGTGCACTCTGAAAATTGATAATTAGATCTATGGTTATAAAAAATTACAGTTTCATATATTACATTTTGTAAAAAAAAGTTTGAATGAGTGCTGCGTAGAAAATTTTCGCTAAGCCTTATTTCTAAATCGGAAAAAAAAAACTGTTTCATATAGTTTACTTTGCAAAACACGCTTGAAAGAGTCAGTGTAATCTCCGTTCTTTTCGCATTGATCATCTTTGAATCGTTGAAAATTACTGTTTTATATCATTTACATCTCATGGAACATTTGAACAACTTAGTGCAATTCAATTTTTTTAATCAGCACAAGCTCATTCTGAAATCAAAAACACCATATACACATTTTTGAACCTAATCAATACTCGAAGCCTACCTTGGATGCTGCTCAATATCGTCATTTGGAATCAAGTCGTCTCCTCCATCATAGTACAATTCTCCCTGCAAAAAATAGGAGTTGAGAGTCTGTCTGTGCGTATGTTTGTCCGTTTTGTCAACAAATGTTCTGGGATATCCGGACATCCGTTCACTTGACTGCCTGCGCCCTTTAGATATCGAGATACCTGGACATTTAGATATCCAGACATCCCCACAAACTCACCGACGATGCGGCATTAGTCTTGACAGTGATCAACACTTCGAATGGATTCAATCTCAACGCAGTTGTAGTGGTATTAGCAGCTTGACGTGGCAGAATGAAACCTCCACGGACGAAAACTGGAGTCAATGATGCCAATGGAGCACTGACGTCATTGAAACCGGCGAACATTTTCTTTCCATAAGTTTCAGGTTGAAGGGAGTACCAAGTGTCCGATGGGAAGTACGCATGCACCGAAGTTTGACCCTAAAGGAGTAAAAGTGAAGGACGAATTATGACAAGAAATACTGAACAAAAAAAATTATGGCAAAAAAATATAGGTTGAGAAACAGTACAGTTTTGGTGGTTTCTAGTCAAGACTGACATTTTTCGATACAGAATTGTGAGAAAATGTTTGATTTTTGCCTAAACTTGCGTAACAAATTTGATTTGATAACTTGCAGTTACAGACCTTTGTGAAATCTGTCAAGAATCAGAAATATTCCAGTGGTCGACATTCAACGGGCGCTAAATAACGCTATGTTACTTTATAATGGAAAATACAGAATTAGGTCCGAAAACTGCCCAGATTAACTTTTGTAATCAATCTCTCTCAAGAATCAGGAATAGTCCAGTGCTAGTAGGATGTAGTTGACTATAATTTTTTTTCCATGGAAAATACAGGATTAGGCCCAAAAACTCTCTAAATTTGCTTTCGTGAATCATTTTTGATCACATACCTGATACAATGCGGGAGCAATCATCAATGCGGATCCCCACAGGAATTGTTCACTGATTGTCAATGTCTCCTCATCTTTTGGGAATTCGAAGAACAGAGGACGGATTACGGTATGACCGTAACGGGCTGCGTTGTAGTGGAGACTGAAAACACTTATACTACAATAAAAGTTACAGTTAAAAAAAACTCTGCGCTCTTACAAGTCATATTGTCAGATTGGATGAAATCACAATGTTCTGAAATTACTTTTTGTTTGAAACAGGGAATTTTCTCCTTGCCTTTTCTGAAATAGGGTTCAAACACAACACATGTGGTACCAGTTCCGAAAAACAAAAGGTGTGATTAAACTGTTCAGAAGCAGGCAATATTTTCCGTTTCAAATAGGCTCGTTTTTTGTTCACGAAACACATATATTTATTTGCTTCTTTGCTTTTCCTCATAGGAGTTTTCTTATTAAAGTTGAAGCATTGATAGAGAAATTTTAGTTTAGGAAGTGAAACGATAATATAGGTGAGCTCGGCTTTTTCAAAAATCCGCGGCCTTGGCTTTTTTTTTTGCCGCTGCCTCAGCTTTTGTCGGCCGGCCGCGGCCGGCCGTACGACAGCTCTGACCCGGAGGCTTATTTGCGAATTTAACAAATTTTGAAGTTCGATTAGAACACGATTGCTCAGCTCAATTAAAACAAATTGTTGAAACATACCTTCTAGAATTTTCAAATAAAAACAGTCATTTTTTGTTGTTTCGATTTTTAGCAACTATTCAAGCAAACCCACTGAAACTTCGAGAAAAAAGTAGAATATACGATTTTCGTGAAACTGTAACTTTTTTGTCAGCCGTGTCGTGCAGAAATTGCTGCAAAAGTACCTCAATGCGAAATTTGGTTGGGTATGGTAAACTCGTGCGATGAGTCGATGCGCATTTTAATGAAAGAGAAAGTTTTCACGAAAACCGAAAACTGTGGAATTTTGAGTCACGTACAAAAAGTTTTCTCTCATAGCTACTTGGAGAAACAATAAAGAAGAACTAGACCAGCAGAAGAATAAAACCAAAAGATGGACCGATGAAACAGCATACATTTCCTGTTTCAAAATGTTTTTGAATTTTTCCTTCCAGCGTTGTTTTTTAGTAACTCGTTCCCCATTAGTTCCGATGACTTGATGATTCAGTTTCGCTCACCTGTACAAGAACGGCAAGTAATAGTATCTGAATGACAGAGCAATCTTGGCAGCATTGGCAACAGAAGGCCAAACAGCTGGATCCTGATCAGGCATTCCTTCCGAGTTGTGGTCTCTGCAAAAAAAAAGAAGAACTAGAAGAGCTACGACAAGTTTGTTAACTAGCAAGATGTAGAGTGAAACGTTTTGCTACCCTAAGGCTTGTATTTGGATGGCGTATTGCCCGTCCGTCTGCATTCTGACGTGACGGTGTATAAAATTTTTATTTCACGTCAATTCACAGACTTTTCATTATTTTCCCCATTTTTTCGGCATTCAGTTCATTTTTGAAAAGAACTGGGATTTTTGGGAACAAAATATGTTTTGGAGCTCATAAATTGAGCTCAAAATCCGAATTTGCCTGTCCGGCGAACAATCCTTATGCTACCCATTAGTGGTTGACCAATTTTTGATATCTTTAATGGGAGCTGAGAAACAGCGTTTTTAGATAAAAGACTTTTTTTAATTATCTAAGCTTTTCCAGATCTTCTAGTTTTCCTTACACACCCCGGTTACCTTGAGAACGGTGAGAATGCTCCGAACTGATGCCATCTCAAGCACAATTCCTCATTCGACACTCCATTGAATCCACAAATATCACTTCCAACATATGGAATTCCGAACATATTGAATTCCATGACTCCAATCACAGATGTCTGTAAATCCTCCCATCTAGCCGTGTTATCTCCCAACCAATGTCCTCCATATCTTCCAGAACTTGGGAATGTACTTCTGGAGATCACTGCAGATCTCTTCCCAGTCACCAGTGGAATAGCCTGATAGGTAGCCCTAGCTTCACTCCATCCATAGAGATTCTTTGTGTCATAGAAGTTTCTGGAGCGACGGGCGGTCTTTCCAAGCATACAAAGGGTTTTGGAGAAGAGGTACTCTCCGGATCTCTGATAGACGGCTTGAGTGGGATACGGTGGAATTTCAAGGGAGGCGTCTGCTCCGGAAATTGGACAGGATAGTTTGGAAGTGGCTAGTTGTTCCTCCATCGAGGAGTAGGTGCCAGTGTCAAAGTTCGACGGTTCGTTCATATCGATCCACATTCCGTCGAACGGGAGCTGCAATTTGGTTACTGTGGCTTCAATTGAAGTGTTTGCGTACTTGGTTTCAAAATTTTTTTCTACATTTATTTTTCATTCGAAGTTTCCTAGTACTAACACTCCTGGAATTCCGTCCATAATTTTTAGAGAACATCAAAACAGTAATTTTTTTTAATTTTTCATACGTACGGGCGAGCAGCGGGCGGGCATGGGTGGCGGGCAGTGCGGGAGGGCGAATTGCCGTCCGTAGGCAAGCCTTAGCCACTACAAGAACCCACCGTCTTATGGAAAGTGGCAAACTCTCCTGCCCACCAGTTATTCGTATTGTTCTTGGTGTCTAAGAAATCTGGGAATGCCGTATTTCTCTCCGGCCAAACATTTCCCAGCATGACCCGGGTGTTCTTTGCCATTGGGTATTGATCCTGAATGTTATGGGGTACCTGATCATCACGAGCCCATTCGATGAATGAGGCGTTCTGGAAGATTGAAATAGAAATGGTTTTGCCGTTTCAAAATGTTTTCAAATTTTCTAAATATTAAAAGGGGTTTCACTGCGGTTTCGTTATCTTGCTTTGTAAATAATGAGGATGATTACTGTAACCACTGTAACTCGGGAAACAATTATTCTATGAAATTTCGAAACATTTCATTGTTTCCGTAATTGAATGGTAATCGTAAAACAGCATGAAAACACTTAGGTGCTGTTATTATTTTCATTGTTTTGTCACTTTCTTGAAGCGCCTTTCAGACTTTTTTTTCTAATGAGAAGAAGATAAATCCCAAGAAAAAAAACTTGAGTTGGATTCAAATCTTTTTCCGTTTCAAATTGTTTTATGAAATTATCAAACTTTCGGTTCTACAGTACACTACAAAGCAGTGAGTCATGATTTATTGGAATGGTAAGCTTTTTGCATTTTCTCATAGTTAACAAAGGGGGGATGTGTTTTAACCAATAAGAAAATGTTGTTGAGAAACTTCTTTTTTTTTGAATAACGTTTTGAATTTGTTGGAAATATTTGATATACTCCTTAGAAACAGTGGAAAAATTCTGAGGAAGTTTCGAAGATCGCTTTTAATGCTCTTGACTACAAGCTTACCGTAGTGCAGTTGCAAGCTTTCTGAAGAAATCGATAAAAAAATTACTGTTTGGAAATTTTCATTAATATTAGAAAAAAACGTTCGACAGTATTGAGAGGATATTTGATGCGCTAACATTCAAAAATTGGAAGAATTTCGAAGGGGTCTTTTGTTTTGTCACCTAAAACCAAGAAAAGAACCAATACAGAAAATTCTCAACTCTCAAAGGTTTCATCATAGAAACTACTCGCAAAAAAATACGGTTTTCAAAATTTTTGAAAACGTCCATTAACGTCTTTACCGTGTTCAGACTTCGAAATCTGAAACAATTCAGTGTTGTTCAAATATCTCTGGCTCAAAATTTATCAGAATCTCCTGATCAATTCATCCTCCCAACGTTTGCATCTCTTTTGTATTCTGGTGTGGACCACTCAGAAATTCTCGGTTTCTGAACTATTTGAAAAGTGCCAAAACTTTTTTTGCTTTGATAGGTACTGGTTGTTTTTTTCATGAAAAGCTTTATCCACAATATAAATGTCACAATTAAAAATAGATTAATTATTAGAGAAACTGAGTGTGAACTTCTTCTTCAATGCCATCAAACTGATCAAATTCTTCGATGAAATCATGACTCTTTGAGTGGAAGCATCGTAGAATGTCTTCGACATGTCCAAACTGACACTGGCACCGTCCAATTTGAATCCAGTGAAATTAGGAGACGATGGGTAGCCAAGGATTTCAATCGTGTCCAGGGTTGGCGGTTTAACGGACTGAAATATAAAAAGTTGGAATTTTCAGAAGATAAAAAAAACTGTTCCGATTAATTATTTTCAGAAACGATTTTTTCTAATTCTATTGGGCGTTGTTTTCTCGACCTATTGTTCAAAACTGAGCCGTATTTTTGGAGTATCGTTAGGCTCAAATTATTGAGGAATAAAGTCAAGAATGTTACTGTTTTATAGGTGTTATTTTCAGTATTCTGAATTTTGGAGTTTGCTATTGAAATTAGAAGCAGTCACAGTTACAATTTTCCGAACCTTTGATGTTTTTTTGCAGCAGCGAAAACAGTTTTAAAAATTTTGAATTTTTTTAGTGTTTCATAAAAGTGACTTCAGATCTTTAAACTTCGGTGATTAATTGATAAAAGTTAGACGGTGTGATTACCAAAACTTCAGACACACTTTTTTGCAACAACGAAAATAGTTCAACAAATTTCGAATTTTCTTAGTGTTTCATGAAAGTAAGTTTAGGTCTTCAAACTTCGGTGAATAATTGTTCAATTTTAGATACATAAAAACTAAAAATTCACGCCGCTAAAACTTACCGTAGAGCATGTCTCACAATTACCAGTGAACACTCCTCCGACAACTGAAGAAGTGAATGAGAACTGCCAGTGTACTCTGAAAATCAATAATTAGATTATGGTAATTGAAATTCACTGTTTCATTTTTTTCACATAACAAGTAAGAAGTGGCAGTTTAAGAAATCAGTGCTTTGTTGAACTGCGGATAAATTTTTCAAAAAAAAAGGGGGAACTCATTCAAGCTTTGCCCAATGTTTGGCTAATTATTCACCTAATTCGGGCAAAAATCCAACTTTTTGCCCATATCTTGCCCAAAGTTTACTCAAGCTACTGTAGACGCCTACCTTGGATGCTGCTCAATATCATCATTTGGAATCAAGTCATCTCCTCCATCATAGTACAATTCTCCCTGAAAAAAAAGTAGGAGCTGATAGTCTCTGTGCTTTGTCCGTTTTGTCAAAAACTGTTCTAGGACATCCGGGTATGGGGTCACTTAGACAGTGAGGCAAACATTCAGGTAAACAACCGGACACTTGCCTTAGACATCAGGACACCTGGACATCCGGACACCCCTACAAACTCACCGACGAGGCTGCATTAGTCTTGACAGTGATCAACACTTCGAATGGATTCAATCTCGACGCAGTTGTAGTGGTATTAGCAGCTTGACGTGGCAGAATGAAGCCTCCACGGACGAAAACTGGAGTCAATGATGCCAATGGAGCACTGACGTCATTGAAACCGGCGAACATTTTCTTTCCATAAGTTTCAGGTTGAAGGGAGTACCAAGTGTCGGATGGGAAGTACGCATGCACCGAGGTTTGACCCTTAAAAGAATAATGAGAAGGCATTATGGCATAAAATACTGAACATTAGTAATGTAGGTTGAGAAACAGGAAAAATTCAATGGTTTTTGAACAAAACTGACAGTTTCTGATACAGAATTGTGAGAAATTACTTGATTTCAGCACAAATTAGCTCAAAAGTTTTGAAATTCGCGTGAAAGATTTGGTTTGATAACTTGCAGTTACAGAACTTTGTGAAATCTCTCAAGAATCCGGAATGTTCCAGTGGATGAAAACTAAACATTTCTATGACTTTTAGTAGAAAATACAGGATTGAGCCCAATAACTCCCAAGAAAAGCTTTTGTAAACCATTTTCGGTTCCTTACCTGATACAATGCGGGAGCAATCATCAATGCGGATCCCCACAGGAATTGTTCACTGATTGTCAATGTCTCCTCATCTTTTGGGAATTCGAAGAACAGAGGACGGATTACGGCATGACCGTAACGGGCTGCGGTGTAGTGGAGACTGAAAAACAATCAATATTCATGAGACATTTCGAGTTTTGTATAAAAACGTTCCATTAGTAATAACAATGAACACAAATCAAGTAATGTTCTTGGAATGGGAATCACTTGCAAGAAAAAGTCGGAGTATGACGCTAAAGTTGATTCGAAAACTTTTTCTTAATTTTTCCATGTTCTGATTGATCGTTTAGACTTCAAAAGGAAAATGCATTAAGATGTTTTTCGGAGCCATATTGGACGAAGAAAGATGAAATGAGTTTTGATACTCTTAGCCCAAACATAGCAAATTAGATAAATGCCTAGTGTGATGAAACAATGCAGAAACAGGCAATAGTTTATCTGTTCAAGTATAATATTTCTTCGTTTCGAGTTTCAAATGAAATTTAGCTTCTTTTTCCTGCGATGGGCCAATGCGCCTTTAAAGTCTTCACGGAAACCAAACACCGTGAAACTTTGAGGCAAATACAAACACTCCGTCGAAGAAATTTAATGTGAAAAAATTAGATTAAGACCAAAAAATGATCCGATGAAACAGCAGAAACTTTCTGTTTCAAATAAAATTTTATTTCTGCTTTGAGTATTGTTTTCTAATACCTTAAGAAATCGTTCTCTTTGGCGATGACATATCAATCCACCTCTACCCACCTGTACAAGAACGGCAAATAATAGTATCTGAATGACAGAGCAATCTTGGCTGCATTGGCAACAGAAGGCCAGACAGCTGGATCCTGGTCGGGCATTCCTTCCGAGTTGTGGTCTCTGGAAGAACACTCATTTTCTCTAGATACGAGAGTTCAATCTTGCTAATCTCTCGTATTCAAGTTCGATATTCATGCTTCGGTTTCGGATAAGCCACAGAAAAATCAAATGACAGTTTGCGAAAAATTAACTGTTTTGTATTTGTTTAATTACCCAAAATTTTCAAGCTCTTCTAGTTACTATATCAGACATCCCGATTACCTTGAGAACGGAGAGAAAGCTCCAAACTGATGCCATCTCAAACACAATTCTTCATTCGACACTCCATTGAATCCACAAATATCACTTCCAACATATGGAATTCCGAACATATTGAATTCCATGACTCCAATCACAGATGTCTGTAAATCCTCCCATCTAGCCGTGTTATCTCCCAACCAATGTCCTCCATATCTTCCAGAACTTGGGAATGTACTTCTGGAGATCACTGCAGATCTCTTTCCAGTCACCAGTGGAATAGCCTGATAGGTAGCACGGGCTTCACTCCATCCGTAGAGATTCTTTGTGTCATAGAAGTTTCTGGAACGACGGGCAGTCTTTCCAAGCATACAAAGGGTTTTTGAGAAAAGGTACTCTCCGGATCTCTGATAGACGGCTTGAGTGGGATACGGTGGAATTTCAAGGGAGGCGTCTGCTCCGGAAATTGGACAGGATAGTTTGGAAGTGGCTAGTTGTTCCTCCATCGAGGAGTAGGTACCAGTGTCGAAGTTTGACGGTTCGTTCATATCAATCCACATTCCATCGAACGGGAGCTGCAATTGGGTTACTGTTGTCTTAGTTAAGGTGTTTGCGTACTTGGTGTTTTATTTTACGACATTTATTTTTGATTCTATATGGCTTAGGGCACGTCCTTACTAACTGTCCTAGAAGTCAATAGCTTATTTTCACAGAAATTCAAAACAGTAATTTTTTTTTCAATTTTCCATTGTTTCAACACTCCTTTAACCCAACGAAAATCAACGTCTTATGGAAAGTGGCAAACTCTCCAGCCCACTAGTTATTCGTATTGTTCCTTGTGTCCAAGAAATCCGGGAATGCCGTATTTCTCTCTGGCCAAACATTCCCCAACATGACCCGAGTGTTCTTTGCCATCGGATATTGATCCTGGATGTTATGGGGTACTTGATCGTCACGAGCCCATTCGATGAATGAGGCGTCCTAGAAACTTGAAGGGTTTAGGGGAGAAGTTTTTACTGTTTCTCATTGCTTCAATTAGATTGCGCAGTGAATTCGAGCTAATTTTGGAATGAATACTGTATCTATGTTAATCAAAATATAATGATCATTTAAAAAATCCAAGAACTAGTCAGAAAGTTTCAAAAAGTTTTGAACTCTCTGGATTCCAGAGTCTGGAATACTGAAGGAACTAATAACGTATCGACTTAAAAAACATATGCTGACTGTCTGATGTTAACTGTAAAAAATTTCGAAAAACTTGAGGTGCTGTGATTCTAAAACAGGACCTTTTTTTCAAAAAAGTAAGAAAAACTCGTGCAGTAGAATGGCAAGTACTTAATTGTCTTTTTTGACTATTTGAAGCAGCAAATTTTTTTACTGTTTCATCTGAATATTTCACAGGTTCAAAACATTTTGAACCTGTGAAAATAATACCTGTTACGTAACAAAATGAAGCTTACAAATTGAATTGAGCAGTTTTCTCTGAAACAGTAACTTTTCACTGTTTCATCAAGAAATATTCTCGCAAAGGTGTTTGAGTTAGCACTATGCAATTTAGAAAAAATCTTAAACTCAAGACATTTTTTTTATAATTTACAGATTCAAAAATCTAGTATCCGACAATCGCCGAATAGTAAGGTTGATGTGAGCTTCCGTAAACCAGCTTTCCTATATGCAAAAACCTTGGTGAAACTACAGGAGAATATCAATCTTTCGAAACTTGTCACTAAACTAACTGAGATCCTCCATATGGTACAGGCCTTTTTCAATTTCAGACACACACAATCCAAAGCCAAAAAGGAATTCAGAAAAATAGTTTGAAGTTTTTAACCAATTTTCCAAAACTTTCAAAAGGGTAAATGGTCGTGAGGACATCCAGAATGGAAGAACACAGTTCGCGACATGGCTTGAAAAGCTTTAGAAGACTTTTTGTTACTTTTCAATATAACAAATTGAGCAATGGCCTTTTTTGGAGAACTACTGCTCCAGGAATTAAAAAAAACCAAAAAATCTGTCATTGGACATCTCGTCAAAAAAAAACACGCTTGGAATAAAAATTACTACTCCAGAACATTGATTAGTTTTGAGAAGTTTTCGAATTAATCGTTTTGTTTCCTTGAAGAGATTGAGCTGTCTCATCAAGTTCAATAAAACACAATCCTGTTTCAAAACTGTCATAAAAGTTTCAAAAACTTTTTTGTTTCACTACTATTTCCATGTATATTACATCAGTTTCCCAAGTAAAAAGTTTATTCAAAATGAAAATGTCAGAATTCAAAATAGATTAATAATTAGAGAAACTGAGTGTGAACTTCTTCTTCAATGCCATCAAACTGATCAAATTCTTTGATGAAATCATGACTCTTTGAGTGGAAGCATCGTAGAATGTCTTCGACATGTCCAAACTGACACTGGCACCGTCCAATTTGAATCCAGTGAAATTAGGAGACGATGGGTAGCCAAGGATTTCAATCGTGTCCAGGGTTGGCGGTTTTACAGACTAGAAATTACTGTTTCGAAATATTGATTTTAGAATTATCGTTTTGTCTTAATTCGATGGTATATAGTCATACTTTTTTTCAACCTTTTGTATTTAAATTAGGCGGAATTCATTGTTAATTCCAAAATATTGGGAAAGATTTAATTGAATGTCAAAACATTTACTGTTTCATAACTGCTGTTTGTAACATCATGTTTTCCGGAAAGTACTAAAATCCGTATGCAGCGACAAAAACAGTTAAACAAAGTTCAACTTTCAAATTTTCTTAGTGTTTCATAAAAGTTAGTTCAGATCTTTCCACTTTGATCATTGATTAATACAGATTAGACGGTTAACCAAAACTTCACACCCCCATCCTAACTTACCGTAGAGCATGTCTCACAATTACCAGTGAAGACTCCTCCGACAACTGAAGAAGTGAATGAGAATTGCCAGTGCACTCTGAAAATCAATAATTTTGAGTTTTGAATAATTCAAAATTACTGTTTTATATGTTTCATTTTACGAATACCGCTTGAATGAGTGAGTATACCTACGATGGTTCTTTCTGGAAGACTAAAAAAAATTAATAACGAGAGTTATGGTGTAAAAAATTACTGTTTTATATATTGCATTTTGCGAGAAACGTTTGAACGAATTTGTTTTGCTGTAGTAATTTCAGAAAGACCTATTTTCACATCGTCAAAAATTAATGTTTCATAATTAACTTTTCAAAACAGACTTGAATTAGTGAGTATAGCTAGTGTTATTTTCGAATGTCTGACCATTGAATTATTGTAAATTACTGTTTTGAATCATTCTCATATCATGGAATATCATTTACATATAATGGAGCATCTGAATACCTCAGTAAATTCTATTTCCCAATAGGAAACTTCGTATACATGTTTTGCTAGTTTTTCACCTTATTTGGGCAAAACCCCACTTTTTGCCTATCTCTTGCACAAAGTTTACTCAAGCTAACGTTGACGCTCACCTTGGATGCTGTTCAATATCGTCGTTTGGAATCAAGTCGTCTCCTCCATCATAGTACAATTCTCCCTGCAAAAAATTAGAAATTGAGAGTTTGTCTGTTCGACCGTTTTGTCAACAACTGTTCTAGGACATCCGGGAGTCACTTGGGCACTAACCCGAATATTCAGGCAGACATCCGTACACTTGACTGCCAGCGCCCCTTAGATATCGGGATACCTGGACATCCAGACACCCCTACAAACTCACCGACGATGCTGCATTAGTCTTGACAGTGATCAACACTTCGAATGGATTCAATCTCGACGCAGTTGTAGTGGTATTAGCAGCTTGACGTGGCAGAATGAAACCTCCACGGACGAAAACTGGAGTCAATGATGCCAATGGAGCACTGACGTCATTGAAACCGGCGAACATTTTCTTTCCATAAGTTTCAGGTTGAAGGGAGTACCAAGTGTCCGATGGGAAGTACGCATGCACGGAGGTTTGACCCTAAAAGAAAATGACTGAATGACAAATTATGGCACGGAACGATGAACTTTAGTAATGTAGGTTGAGAAACAGGAACAATTTGGCGGTTTCTAGTCAAAACTGACCAGTTTTTTATACAGAACCAGCCTGCCCATGCGCCTCCGGCGCATTTGCAGTCTGGACTGTTCGCGGCTACGCCGCTCACTATAAATAGCATTTTCACGAAAGTTTACGTGAGCTTTTTTCTATCTATTTCTTTTTGCTCTATAAACTTTGTGCGTGTTTAGCGCAGTAGGGAAAACACGTGAATATCGTTCAAAAGGTCCCAAGTTCAAGTTTTGCTCGTGAACTTCCTCTTTCTTCTCATTCTGCGGACATCCAGACAGATCCCGGAAAAACCGGGCAGAATCCACGGGCGTTTTATATATAAGAATGATTGTGAGAAAATGTTTGGTTTTTTTTCTAAATTTGATCCGATAACTTGCAGTTACAGAACTTAATTTAAGCCAAATAACTCCCAAAAAAAAACTTTTATAAACCATGATGACTAACCTGATACAATGCGGGTGCAATCATCAATGCGGATCCCCACAGGAATTGTTCACTGATTGTCAATGTCTCCTCATCTTTTGGGAATTCGAAGAACAGAGGACGGATTACGGTATGACCGTAACGGGCAGCGTTGTAGTGGAGACTAAAAAATAGTGAAGATTTATGAGAAACTTTGAATTTTTCTGAAAAAAATGACTTGATATTAGTGATAAAAACAAAAACCAATCAAATAATGATCTTGAAATAGGAATCATTTTCAAGGAGAAGTTGGAGTAATCCTGCGTAATTCGAAAACTCTTTTTCAATTTTCTCATGTTCAGGGAGATTGAATATATGGCTCTATTCGACTTTAGAGGTCCGCTCAGAAAATAACGGTCCTCTGACCCCTGAAAAATAAAACAACGGTCCGCTTAGAAAATAACGGTCCCCTTACCCCTAGAAAATAAAATAACGGTCCGCTCAGAAAATAACGGTCCGGTAATATGGAACTCACAAAGTTCGCCCTCAGAGATTTTTGACACATTTTATCAGCTTTTGTTAGTGTTTCCAGTTCATTTTAAGAAAAGTTATCAACAGTGATTTCAGATAGTTTGTTCTCATTGGGGTCGATAGTAAGCATGCTTTCCGGAATCAACCTACTCGATGTTGTGCTCTAATTAAGTTTTGTGTATTTCCTAAGCCAGTTTTGATGGTGGGCCAACTAATTGAACCTTTGAAAGCGTAAAACACCTCTGTTGAACCAGGCTTAGGAAACACACAGCCCAGGCGGAATCATTTGGTGCACTATTCATTTCGGGTCTCGGAAAATATTTATTCAGTCCCGGGAAAGTTTTTTGGGTCTGTATATTTTAAGGTCCCGGATATTTCTTGAAATCTAAAACCTGTCATACGGCGGAAGCACACTTACTTTTGTTTCGAATAAAATATTTATTTCATAATTCCCCATCTCTTCCCTTTTTCTGAACCACCTACCTAGCATGCTTACAGCTTCTATGCCATCTGATGTGTCAAAAAAGCAGCGGAAATGTTCGATCGCTCTTACAACCCATCTAGAATCACCGTAGATAACTCTTCGTAAAGTTAACTGGAGAAACTAACAAAAGCTGATAAAATGTGTCAAAAATCTCTGAGGGCGAACTTTGTGAGTTCCATACTACCGGACCGTTATTTTCTGAGCGGACCATTATTTTATTTTCTAGGGGTCAGGGGACCGTTATTTTCTGAGCGGACCGTTGTTTTATTTTTCAGGGGTCAGAGGACCGTTATTTTCTGAGCGGACCGTTGTTTTCTGAGCGGACCTCTGAAGTCGAATAGAGCCGAATATATTTTGAAGGGAAAATACTTCGAGATTTTTTTGAAGCCGTTTCGGACGAAGAAAGATGAAATGAGTTTTGAGACTCTTCGCCCAAACATAGCAAATTAGAAAAATGACAAGTGTGATAAAGCAATGCAGAAACAGGGATTAGTTTTTCTGTTCAAGTATACTATTTCTTTGTTTCGAGTTTCAAATGAAATTTAGCTTCACTGAACCCGAAAACGGTGAAACTTTGAGGGACGTAAAAAAGTTTCCCTGTTCGAAAAGTAATATGAAAAATCATAATAAGGCCAAAAAATGGCCCGATGAAACATCATACATTTACTGTTTTAAAATGTTTTTAAATGTTGTCTTCGAGCCTCGTTCTCTAGCATTCATCCTTATTGCTTAATCGCAACGACTCAATAATCCCTCTCTACCCACCTGTACAAGAACGGCAAATAATAGTATCTGAATGACAGGGCAATCTTAGCAGCATTTGCAACAGACGGCCAAACAGCTGGATCCTGGTCAGGCATTCCTTCCGAGTTGTGGTCTCTTAAAAAAAAGTATCTTAAACCTAAAAAGAGAAGTAAGAAACCGCTGTTACAATCCGTTCTTTTCTGATTGAATAAATTTTTTCAATGTTCGATTCGTATTTCTGTTCTGTCAACTAGCAAGATGTAAAGCGAAAGTTTGCTAAAAAAAATAGTTGGCCATATTTTGACTCTTTTACTATCTCGCGTCCAAGTTTGACATGCATGTACCGGTTTCGTGTAAAGTATTCACAGAAAAATGAAATGACAAATTGCGAAAAATTCTCTGTTTTTTACTTTTTCAATAACATACATTTTTCTAGCACTTCTAGTATTTTTGGACACCCGAATTACCTTGAGAACGGAGAGAATGCTCCAAACTGATGCCATCTCAAGCACAATTCCTCATTCGACACTCCATTGAATCCACAAATATCACTTCCAACATATGGGATTCCGAACATATTGAATTCCATGACTCCAATCACAGATGTCTGTAAATCCTCCCATCTAGCCGTGTTATCTCCCAACCAATGTCCTCCATATCTTCCAGAACTTGGGAATGTACTTCTGGAGATCACTGCAGATCTCTTTCCAGTCACCAGTGGAATAGCCTGATAGGTAGCACGGGCTTCACTCCATCCGTAGAGATTCTTTGTGTCATAGAAGTTTCTGGAACGACGGGCGGTCTTTCCAAGCATACAAAGGGTTTTTGAGAAAAGGTACTCTCCGGATCTCTGATAGACGGCTTGAGTGGGATACGGTGGAATTTCAAGGGAGGCGTCTGCTCCGGAAATTGGACAGGATAGTTTGGAAGTGGCTAGTTGTTCTTCCATGGAGGAGTAGGTGCCAGTGTCGAAGTTCGACGGTTCGTTCATATCAATCCACATTCCGTCGAAGGGAAGCTGAAAATTGGTACAGGTTACTGTAGTCTTAGTTGAACTGTATGTATTTAGCGCCATTTGCGTGATTAATACGAATACTGGTCATTCTAGAAATCGATCAATTTTTCAAAAAATTTCAGAACATCAATTTTTTCAAACTTTCGCTGTTTCAAAGCTTTCTTAACGGAACGAGAATCAACCTAGGAACCACTGCTTGTCCTTTCCAATTTGCCACTACAGTAACCCACCGTCTTATGGAAAGTGGCGAACTCTCCGGCCCACCAGTTATTCGTATTGTTCTTCGTGTCCAAGAAATCCGGGAATGCCGTATTTCTCTCCGGCCAAACATTTCCCAACATGACCCGGGTGTTCTTTGCCATTGGATATTGATCCTGGATGTTATGGGGTACTTGATCGTCACGGGCCCATTCGATGAATGAGGCGTCCTGGAACAAAGGAATGGATTTTTCTACTGTTTCAGAACTATTCCAAGTTTTCTGAGTATTCATGTCAATAAAGTCCAAATGGAATAAGAAATTATTTAGTGGTGGCTGTTGTAACTACCATAAAACGGAAAACAATACTTTGTTGCTGTTTCAAGATTTTTCGGAATTTATGCAGTATTGAAGAGAAGTAATGATTGGAACGCATGATTCATAGTAATCAAACAGTTACTGTAAAAATTTCGAGGTAATTTTTAATAAGGAAAATATTCTTACTGTGTTAGAACTTTTTTCGGAGAGCTTTCTAGATCTTAGTTTTTTTTGAACTGTTGTATGACAATTCCATCTAAAAACTTATCACTGAAGAGCTATATAATATAGCCTATGTTCGAAAACTTTTTTCTGTTTCATGGTTTATTTCGTTCTCCTCAAAACTTTAACTTTCTACTCATTGCTCGCAAACCGCAGTTTAGATACAAACCTGATTAATTCCTCTCTGGAATGAAGCATAATCTACTTCCACCGCTGGATCAAAAATCACAATTAAATGAAGTCCTTGGGAATGGAGTTGTTGGGTATAGGCTGGGAATCCGGACCAGTTCTGGAAAAGATATATTTTGCAAACCGAATAAAAACTAGTTTGATTCACTGTTTTGGCAAACTATTATGAGGAAAACGGTTAACAGAAGTTGATAATTATCTGTAAACTCACATCTCCCTCAGTGAAATCCTCATAATGATTCATGTAATCAATATCTGCATAAGGTACATCCAATGGAATTCCCAATGCCTGATTTCTCGAAATAACAGTTTTCATCGCATCCAAACTACCGTATCCCCATCGACACAACTGATATCCAAGAGCCCAATAAGCGGGTAAAAATGGGAATCCAATGTGTTGAAGGTACTGATTAACAACTTCTTCTGGAGTGGGCCCCGGGAAGAATGCCATATCAATACGGCCTCCAATAGTACGGTAGACTAAATGTGGTCCTGGACCAGTCTCCACTTCCTGAGCATTCGAATTGAGAATGAAGACTCCGTGAGCTTTTCCGTCTGATTCAATACACATATAGAATGGATGCACTCCATAGAGGTTCTGTGTAGAGAGGGCGGAGCCTGAATCTGGTCCAATGTCACGGGCGAACATTGGCCAAGTGGTGTAGCGGTCCAGGTTATGCTGAAATAACATTTTGAATAGAGTGGGAAAAACTACTTGAAATTCTGAAAATTCACGGTTTTAACAGTTTTAGAAAGCTCTGTCAAATGTTTTGATAAGCGATAGGTATTCCAGAAAGTACAGTTTCAGAAATCTTGTATAGTTCTGTGAGTTTCTTGGAAACCAATATCAAAATGTTAATAGTTGTTAAAACAACTCGACACAAAACAAAGAAGCCCAGCAATATCGGTGCATTATTTTCTAATAAACGTTCGATTCTAATCTGAAACAGAGATTTTTTTAACGTTTCAACCAGTTATTTTGGAGAGACAGTTTACTCGGTATTTGCTGCAAAGGTTTGATTCTCAGCTAATGAACAAAACAGAAAATGCCAAATTTTGTTGCAAACTTCTCTACGGAGAACGAATTCAAGAGAAAGATTCGAAGTCGAGTTCGAGAGTTTCCGTTAGCTTGAAAACTGTTTTTCAAAAGTGACAGTTTTAAAAACTTTACATACAATTTCTAGATTTTTGAAACCAATTCTGGTTTGACAACCTGACTATTAGAAATGTTCATTCCGAGAATCAGAAGAGTGAAAATTACGCATTTGTCTTTTCAAAGTGTTCTGTTGGAAACAGTATTATTTTCGCTGTTTCACCCATATTTCTATTTCGTTGTTTCTAGGGTTCATCCGTTATTTTCAGAAAACAGAAATGTGAATAAGGTTGATTTTCAATTTTTTCAAAAAAAAAAAAGTTTTTATCGGTGACACTTATCTTTTTACCAAATCGAAGAAGATTTTTGTTTGAACTGAGCAATTTTCTCTGAGACAGTAAATTTCACAGTTTCATCGAGAAGAGTTATCGTAAAGGTGTTCGAGTTAGCATTAACCAGATCACCGAATTGTAAGGTTGATAAGCTTTCTCGTGACTCAGCTTTCCCAGAAGCTCTGGTTCAAAGAAACAAAATCCTTGGAGAAGCCACAGGAAAACTTCAAACTTTCAAAATCTGTTCATAAATTAACAGAGATTTTTCTATTCATTCCGTCATTTTTGATTTTCTGTAGGAATAATGGAATAATCACAAACCTCAAAACCAAAAAAAAATTAGAAAAAAATTTCGGCTACGACATTTTCAGATAGTTTTTTTAAACTTTTGAAGACAATATAGTTGTGCTACACGTTTCTAAGAATATGAAAAATGAAAAAAATTTGCTTAAGAAAACATTCGGACCGTTTTTGAAATAAAAATCAGTTTCGCTAATTCATTAAGGATTACCGATTTCCTGAGACCTTGTTTCTTGGTCTGCAGTAATTGTCAATTTGCAAAGCTTTTTGTTCATTTTTAACATAACAAATTGCTATTTATCGCAAAAAGTCGTTGTGAAACCTATAGTTTTTCACTGTATCAATTATACTTTCTTTGTTTTCATCTAAATTTTGTTTTTATCAGTAATTAGAAAAATAATCACAACTAAAGGCTATAATTTTTTCTAGAAACTGAAGTTTTATATTTTTTCTTGTAAACAAATGAGAAAAAACAATTTTGCAACCAATTTGGCCAAAACTAGAATCAGAATGAAATGCCCTTTCAACTTGTACACTTTTCCTTGAAACAGTAAATTTTTCAATGTTCCTCCGAAAAAATAATCTCCCAATAGATTTGGTATAAACCATTCAACCGAAAAAAATCTTTTTAAAAATTCTAAACCAGTCTAAAATTCACTGAGATTCGGAAAAAATTCCGTTTCAAGTAATTGATAAAAACTTACTTTCAGAGTTCAAAGTCAATCAGTATATGTTGATCTTACGTCCCCCTGAACGTCACTAGCAACTACGGAATCCCTCGTTCATCTCCAAGAAAAGTTTCAAATTTCCATCCGTCTAGACACCAAAAACCCGTCCATTACCCATCTTTTCACTCCCAAAAAATGGAAAAATGACACATTTTCCGTTCCCTTTTTTCTCTTCAATTCCATCTCCAAAGTGTAACTTAATGCTCAACACTCCTCCGGAGAAAGAAATCTTTCTTCTTTCTTCACCGGCTCTCCGCACAGAGAGCAGCATAAAGTCTATTTGCGTCCGAGCCTAAGTCTCCCCAAACACTACAAACACGTCCGCTTCCCCTCCCTCCAACACTTTTTCTCACCTAATGTGTACCGCCCGTCCGTCCGTGCCGCGGAAAGAAAAGAAAAGTTTCTTCCCATCACCATCTCAAGCCATTTTTTGCAACTTAGGCTCTTTGGCATGCTTAGGCATCATGCCAAAGAGAAGAGCCGGAAACTGTCGTCGCGGAGAGAAAAGGGGCGGAGCCTACGGGGGGAGGGGGAGAGGAGTGGACAAAAACCATGTGGAGGAGAGGGAGGGGGACATGTTAAAAGGATGGAAATCAAGCAGGAGAGGGAATCATTTCGTGTTTTATTCATTTTCATATATAGTTTCGTATAGTTAGAAAGATTTTCAGTCTGACTTTAAGATTGAAATTTTTTTACAGTTTCAGCTTGAAGGTTTATTAGGGCTTATGGTCGTTTTTTTGATTTTACGCTTTCAAAAGGTTCCCAAGGTCTTAGTAACTATCAAGGTAGAATCTGACATCTTGGAAACTCTTAAAAAATTGAGTTTGAGCTAAAAATACTCTGAGTCAGAGCCGAGACTTCGGCTTTTTTCTGAGATTTTGAGGCACTCCCGACGATTTTCAAGCGTTCTCAGAATTATCTATTTAACCTTTTTTTTCATTTTTGGAATTTTTTAAGACACTCCTCTGTTTTCGAGCTCTCTGTTCTCCTGGAAGTTTCCAGTTTCAACATTATTTTATCAGTTCCAAAATCCTCATTTTTCAATTCGTTCTGTACCTGCGTTCCACCCAGCTAAAGTTTCCCCCATTTTCCAGAATGTTCTCTAAACTGTTCACCACCTCTTGCCTCGTCGCCATCGCCCTGTCCACCGCTCAGGAGGACCCGGAGGTCAAAGTTTCTTCCACGAAACGCCGTCAATATGTGGCCGCTCAGCAGCCAGTGGTCCCCGTAGTGGCTCCAGTTGGACAGTGTCCAGGTAAGCGGGCTTAGGTTTAGGAGGCTGGAGGATCAAACTGTGGCTCAGGGCTCCCTAGGTTGAGCTGAACGCTTTTCGGCTAAGAGCCCCCAACTCGGGCTCTGGGCTCTCAGTCTCTTTACCTTCTATTTAGGTACCCCCTCACTCATTTTTTGATTCCAGGTGGCCCATCCCTCCCAATCGAATGTGACCCAAAGAGACCATGGCCACAATGCCCACCACAATCATACTGTTATGCCACCAACTCTGTCGATATTGGACCATATTTCTGCTGTCCAGTCTGGTCGACCTACGGAGCCGCCTGGCGTCCGGCCACCCCATTCTACAACTACGTGCCACCAGTTCCAGCTAACTGGCCAGATGTTGCTAAGGTAGGTGTGGGAAGGGATGTGGTTAGTCTAGATTACTGTAGTCCTACTGATGCTGGTACAGTATGTCAGGTTACTGTACTCATCCCAGATTACAGTGACTAAAGTCTACTGTAGATACAGTCGTACTGTAGATACAGTCCCAACTAGGAATAATATTGCACCAAATTTAGCACTCCATTTCCACTACCACTGATACAGTAATTCAGAATACTGTAGCTATAATAGAGTTGAACAGTACACTGTGACTAATGTACTAGGTTAAGCCAAATGAAAATACGTTCGGAGCAATATTGGACCAACACTTGACCGCTTTTTTCCACTATCACTGATACAGTAACCCAGAATACTGTAACTGAAGAAGGATTCAGTTGTCATGACGGGAATACTGTAGTTACTGTTCCAGTGGCTTCATCTAATCTCATGGCTGTGACTAGATGTGTTAGGCCCATTCTACAAACCGTTATATTCCTTTAAATCGGCTGAGTTACTGTACTTACGATACCTTATCGTTACCGCACCCTATTCTTACAACTTTCTATTTACGGTTCCCGACAGCATCCCAGAATTTGTGACCATCATAAAATACTGTTTCAGAGTCATGATACTTGGTTAGAGTTTTTATCTTTATTAATGCATTGGTTCCCCCACCAGCAATCACAAATTACTGTATTAACTTTCCCAATTTCCAGATGACCGCCAACTGGCCAGCCGCCGCCGTCTCCGTCCCAGTCAAGGCCCGTAAACCAACGAAAAACGATGAGGAGGATCAACTTCCCGATGGAATTTCCTCCTCAATCAACTCATGGGTTCAACGTCAAAAGTTGTAAATCTCTTCTGAATTCTTTGGAGAGAAAAAAACATGCCCATCCGATATAATATTATGTGTTTGTAAATATTTGCTTGTCCACTCGATTCTTTACTTCCTATTTATTTTGTGGCTTTTCGCGCCCCACCGAGCTTTTCGATTATTATGTGTAATGATAAACATACGTAATACATGTATTTTGGCAGTTTTGGAAAATGGGGAGTACAGTAAGTGCAAGGGTCTTCAGGCAGAGGAATTCAGGAATACTGTAACTAGCTATACTGTATTCACAGTCCATAGTTACCATAATATATATTACAGTTTCAACAATATGATTATAATTGTACCTTTATCTCAAATATCAATAGTACGGCTTGGATATAATCAGAATAATAGGATTTCAAACTTTTTTCAAAAACTTACTGTGCATCCCTATCTAGGCTACTCTTACTCGAAATCTAGATTACTGTAGAACAACTATGCTTGGAGGATTGAACGAACAAAAAATTGCTTATGTTTCAAAACGTTGTGAAACAGAAAGTTTTCAGAAAAAAACAATAACATATATTCTTCGAGGTGATTTACTGCATTGACATGAAGCGTTATGGTTCAGTTACTGTACCCCCGAAGATTTTAGCTTTGGAAGGTTTAGCAAATTGCTGCATTGAAATGGCTCGCAATATTTACAGTGGCCCATAGTACGGTATCTAGAGTAGATAAAACAGGAAACTCGAGAAGGAACTTTGTTGATAATACATTTTGATTTTCTCTGAGTTGTTGTATCAACATTGCTTCAAAACACTGATAACTGAATTATAACGGGCCATATTAATTACAGTAATCTATAACGGAATCTAGACCAGGTCTCCACGAATAACAACCAGAACTGATTTTTCATGTTTCAAAATGTTGTGAAACAGAAAGTTTTCTGAAAACAATACTCTATGGTATTTATTCTTGTAATTACTTACTGTATTGCCATGGAACATTACGGTTTGGTTACTGTACCCCCAGGAGTTCCAGCTTTGGAAGTTCCAACAGGTTAATGCACTGAACTGGATCGCTATGATTATAATAGCACATATTACAGTATCTAGAGCAGATAGTTACTATGAATGGTCTGATTGAAGTGGATTTTTCATGTTTCTATTGCTGTATATGAGCCCATTTTTGTAGAATTCTACTTAGCCAAAAAACCTGACTGGGAGCAGTTAACTGTATGAGTAACAGAAGTTTTCTGTTTCAAAACCTTGTGAAATAGGGAACTAGAGAAGAAACTTTTTTTTCAACATACTGAGTTTTACTCTGAGCTAATGTGCCTATAATGATAACTGATACAAAACGACTCATATCAATTACAGTAATATAACGGTATCTAGACCAGATCTATACAAGTAGCAACCAGAATTGGTAAACTTACTGTACACCCACAACTAGGTTATTGTTACTCAAAGCTTAGATTGCTATGAATTGACCTTTGGTTCCAGAATGGGATGAAGAAAAAATTTGCATGTTTCAAAATGTTGTGAAACAGAATGTTTTCACAAAAAAAAATGTTTAATGGTCTTTATTTTTTGCAATTACTTACTGTATTGAAATGGAACATTAGGGTTCGGTTACTGTACCCTCAGCAATTCTAGCTTCGGAAGTTCGAACAAATTAATGCACTGAAATGGGTCGCTATGACTACAGTAACCCATAGTTCGGTCTCTAGAGTAGATAGTTACTACAAATAGTCTGTGCATTCGTCATGTTATATTTCTGTTTCAAAACGTTGTGAAACAGAAAATTTGAGAAAAAGTGGACGTTATTGTAACTGTGTTTACATTCCTTCAAATTACTGGTAACTTAACCAGAACGGATCATACCAGTTACAATAATCTATAACGGTATCAAGACCAGGTCTCCACAAATGATCGAATGAACAGTAGGTTGCATATGTTCCAAAACGTTGTGAAACAGAAAGTTTTCAGAAAAAATACTCAATAGAATTCATTTCTAGGAATCACTCACTGTATTCACATGGAACATCAGGATTCAGTCTCTCCCAGTAATTCAAGCAATCTACAACTCCGAAAATTTGCTGCTCTGAACTGGGTCACTATACTTACAAAAACCATTATTACGGTATAAAGAGTCGATAGTTACTGTGAATAGATTATTAGAGGATATTCGTTACTGTATGAGTAAAAAAATATTCCTGTTTCAAAACGTTGTGAAACATGAAATTCGAAAAAAAGTTTGATGGGAATAAACATTTCACATGTTATTGTAACTGTGCTTACATTTCTCTAAAGTATTAATAACTGAACCAAAACGGATCATGTCAATTACGGTAATCTATAACGATATCTAGATGCTAAAGCCTTGGTTAAGGTCTTCTGATCATAGAAATCAGAATAGAAGAAACTAGGATTCACAAACTTTTCTTCAGAGGGGAGCTACAGTAACAATGATTACTGTTTCCAGGACATCTAGCGTATTATTGGTTTCAAAAACAAAACTGTTGAGATTAGTATGCCAGCAATTTTTATGTCGATGTCGATCAAAACCTTGAAGCCAAAAAATTATATGTTTTAAAACGTTTGGGAAACTGAAAAATCGTTTAGATGCTTTTGTTCATGAACTGCTTAAAAATACATTAACATTGATTCTAGGTTACTGTGTCTACTTCTCTTAAAATTTCTGTACATTCGAAATGAGTATTGAATCACGACTTGGAAAGATTAAGTAAGCAAAAAAATGAATGTTTCGAAATGTTGTGGAAAGGGGAACATGAGAAAAGTTGTGTTATTCATAGGGCCGCTTGTATGATGTGTTAAGTTATTGCTGTTAAAAAAATAGAGTTCACGCATGAAAATCGCTCGGTGTTTGCAGACATTTCTCTGAAAATTTCGCATTGAGTCTGTAAACACTGCGCGATTTTCATCCGTGAACTCTATTTTTTATTACAATACTATTTTTTGATTTACCGTATAGGTATACAAAACCCATTGACGGTCCTCAGGGCAATTGATTTTTGATGATGGAGTGAAGCAGTAGTTTAGATTATATTATTAGAAGGCTCTACCCGGAATAGCCCACACTGGATTACTGTATTTTGGTTACCGTATTTTCTACAGCGAATTGTTTTCGTTAGAATCATCTGAACTTTTGTTGATTGGAAGAGACTATAACAATTGATATTCAAAAGCTTTCTGAAACAGGGAAGTAATGTAACAACTTTTTGTATCGGCAACTAAAGCTGAGTTCCTGTACCGACAGCACGACAAATATACCAGCTGGATGACAGAAGTTGAATTTCCGCCTTGAATTAGGGTACAACTGAACGTTGAGGTTATTCTACCAATCTAGAATACCACAGAAACAGTGATTTAGATTGCAGTGTTTCTTACAAGAAACTGTGACTAAATCTTCCTCCTATTTTGTCATGAAATAGTTTAGCTAAGCTACTGTATCAAAAATAACCGTTTATATTTCTTGCAGGTCCTGTTACTGTTGAAAAGATGAAAATGTTTGTCCGATTGATACCTAGAATTGCTGCATCGATTTGTCATACTGTAGATACAGTAATCTATATTAGTCAAGTTTTCCAAAGCCATTTCAACGGCAATGACTCGTGTTGGATTACTTGAAATATTGTGGTTTCTACAGTGAAAAAAGACACAACAAAGCAGAGAAAAGAATTCATGTTTCAAATTGTAGTGAAACATAACAATTTGAAAAATAGATTTGATTGTGCTGGAATTTTTGGGTGTCCGTCTGTATTGACATAGACCATGGTTTCTAAAGATCAGTATGTACGATTCATTTTCCTACTGATGAAATTGAGAATTTTATTGAATTTACTCTCAATTGTGCGCAAATTAAACGAGTAGAAAAACGTTGAATTTTCATAATGTTGTGAAACAGAATTTAGATAGAATTTAGCACTCAATCTTTTTTACACCTTTGCAATTGTTTGGCGGGAACATGAACAAAAAAAGGAAATATGATTTATTATTGAAAATTAGGCTCTCTCTATCAGCATCGGCCACTTCAGTTACAGTAATCTAGATTGGTGTATTGTCTGCTTTTTTCTGTTCTTAAGAAACGACAGTTGTTACGGTATACACGTGGGCCAACTTCCATCTACACTAGAAAGAAACTTGGTCTAAACTTGTGTAAGTGCCTATTTTAGCGCAATCTTATTCTGTAAAACTTCATAACCGTTTTGCTCAAACTGTCCTAGAGACTAGGTGCCTGTGAAACTTTCAGAAACACCCGCAGCTCAACTTTGAAATCCAACTCTCGGATTTTGATTATCTATTAGATATGAACCAAGAAACGTAGCAGTGTAAAATCTTTAGAGTTTGCAACAAGTATATATCGTTATTCGGTTTAAAATTGGCCGTTTCACCCGGGGTATGAGTTTGCAGGAACTGATGTAGCTGGGTTACGATGTTGATGAACTATATTCGCATCAATGCCAGTAAGAATTTTACTTCTAATCCGATGAGTTTGTGCATTTAAACTCTGGATAATTGAATTGGCAGAAAAAAGTTGATATCTTATAATGCTGTGAAACTGGAAACTTGACCAAAAATTGAGACTTTGACTTTCAATTTTAGGTCGAAAAGTTTGGGCGATACAACATGATTAGAAATGAGAATTGTTGTATCAATATATGATGAAGTAGCTACAGTACTCCAGAATGCAGTCTGAAGTCCAGATGAAACTGTAGCCTAGCTTATTGTAGTTACCTATCATAAGCAAACGCCTAAATTGAAATTCCAGTAGCTATCTAAACCTAGATTACGGTTTCGCGATTAATGTAACAAAACTGTCTTATTAGGCCTACTATTCTGGCTTCTTTTTCCAGCAATTAGTCAAACTACAGACAAAAAAGCACAGATCTCTGATTTTTGACATTTTCAAACAAAAACTGATAAGAACCATAGTTTTTATCATATTTTTTCTCGAAAAAAGCCCCATAAAATTGGCTCATTTTCTGTACTATTTTAACGACCACTTTTAATGATTTTTGGTCGAAAATCACTTATTTTCATTGGTTCTGTGATAAGAAAGTCTGTACTTAAGAGAGGGTATAGGGCAGTCTAGTAGCAGTCGTCTTGTGAACTACAGTACCCTGTGTCGTGAAAAATGCTCCTAAAACTCTGCATCTTCTCAATTCTGCTGGTTACGGTTGTCTCTATGGTTATGGTTTCTGAGGACAAGTTGAATGTGTTGGCACCAGTTGGACAGTGTCCAGGTAAGGAGGCTGAGGCACTCAGAATACAAAAAAGAGGGCTTAGGGCTCGCTGACCTAGGCACTCAGGCCAGGATCCTGTGGAACAAGAATCAGAACATTAGCTTCAAAGTCTAACTCTCAGGCCCTCTAAATTCTTTGACTACCTCTAACTTCTTATACTTCCAGGTGGCCCATCCCTCCCAATCGAATGTGATCCGAAACGTCCATGGCCACAATGCCCACCACAATCATACTGTTATGCCACCAACTCTGTCGATATTGGACCATATTTCTGCTGCCCAATCTGGTCGACCTACGGAGCCGCTCGGTCTGTCAGAGTACTCATGGGAAGAGTTCATTAAATCTTTCGGATTTTTTCTTCTACTTCTCAACTATTTTTTTTCGTATGGTGATAATAAAGTTGAACATCAAACTTGTGGTTTTTGGATAGTTGTAAAACTGCAAGTTTTCGAAAATTGGCGTTACCTTTTCTGCATTTGTTATTGATATAAGACTAGCTATAAAACGAAAAACATTCTTAACAGTACTGAGGACAGCAGGACACACCGGACACGCAACTGAATACTATAGTGAAATGATATTTTAATGAACGGAGACATAAACTTTGAGAAACATGAACGTTTGCTCAACTTGGCAAGCTTATGATTGTAATATCGAAAATTTGATTTTTGAACCAAACTTTTCAAACTATTTCATACGATTTGGGGACTTGAATAGGACAAAAGACTTTTTGGGTAACTGAAAATGCGGAAAACCACTGAAAGTTAAAAGTACAACCAGTTTTAAAAACGTTTTGAAACATAGTTTTCTGAAATGCAAAACTGATTTTTATGATAGAGGGATCGTGATATCAAATATCAGGACCATAAATTTTATCATTTCGAAAAATTTCTGATTCATGAAAGTTTTGAAACATGCGCGCTTTGACCGAACTTCAATCACGCTTCAATTTGATCGCAATGTTGAAAAAATACAAGTTAATGAACATGGAATCCGGCTAGATTATTGCAAAAAAGTCTACTATAAACTGAACTCTCATTTCCACTACATTATCTTGTGTTTGACCTGAGAAACAGGGCGTTGCAAGAACAAATTATATATGAAAATATTTTTGAATCCGGGAAATTGCTTTGCACATAGGAATTCACCAAATGAACAAAGATACTGAGACGATGGTATTATCGAAAAACATCTAGACAAACCCAACATACTGGTAGACATTTCAGGAAGCAATCAGAATATACTAACACTTCCCTATTTTTTCTCACGAATATTGGAACACTTTGAAACATAATTTTTCAAAACAACTATAATTATTTTCTCAACTATAGAATTCCACTAGGATGACTGACTGTATAAAACTACGAGGATTACAATAATTCGGAGCAGGGTATCATTCTTACATTTTTGAAAATTGACTGAACTGTCTACTACTGGAAATCATTTTTTAACTGCTTCGAAACTGATGTTAAACATTTACAAATATTTTTTACCTTGATATACATAACGTTCAATGGAATCGTTCTTTTTCAATCTATTTTATTTTGCGTAGCAGTGGTAAAGGTGACCATCATTTTTTGGTTGTTGGAGTTAACTTTCTGGTTCACAGAAATTATAGCTAAACGACCAATTGAAAATCAAACAATGTGAGGATATATTATCTGTTGAAAACGGAAAACTATTTCGCCAAACACAGACAGTTTAGAAAAGGAAAATTCGATAGTACAGATCATGGACATGCGGATAAACCGGACATACAGATAGACGTTCCAGGTAAAGAAAAACAGAAGAGGAAACGTCCAATCTCTGCAAAACCTTTTTTCTACAAATTTCTTAACACAGAAGCGTTCTACACAACACGATCGGGTTGTGTGACTGCCCAAGTAACTTTTTAGGTGGCTGAACACAATCTTTCCGTGTAATTCCATCAATATCAAAATTATTAGTGAACTAACAGAGAATGAATCATATTTCAAAACACTTGGAAACTGAGAACGCATTCGTGCGAACCGATTTATACATAAAATACACGCTGTTTCGATAATTCTGTGGAAGATCATCCAGAATCAGAGACAAAACGAAGAATCATATATATCAGGCTAGAATAAAAAGTTGTATGCTTCAAAACGTTTTGAAAATGTTTTGTATTTTTCACAAGCTGCTAGGGAGAATCAGAGTGATAGTTCTGTGAATGGACAACCGGACACACAGATAGTTCCTTCGAAATGTTGAGAAATAACACCAATTGACAAGGAGTTACCAATCTCTCTTGCAAATGTTTTGGTGATTACTACATTTGTGAAACAGAAAATCCTTTGCTCAATTTGGTCTCCGATTTAAGCGATGGATGCGGTATGCTGAACCTAATCTTTTAGCGAAACCCTACCAACAGTACCGCTTTTTTCAAATATGAGGTAGATATGTCCGATACCGTTCCAAGTAGAACTGTGGATTAGCAAAAGTAATTATGTTTTGGAAGTGTTTGAAACAGGGAAAAATTGTAGAAAATTTGATTTTAAAAAAAAGTGTTGTATAGTAGTGCCAAAAATAACAGAGCCAGGCAAACGCAGAAATCAACATTCTCAAAAAATAAACCGACACAGTCTATCGGAAAAACTATAATTTCAAATTTTATCGTGCTTTCATTAAGTTTTAGAAACATAAAAGTTTTGATCAGTTATTATTCTACCCTCATCAAAGCATTTTTCAATAAAAATATAAATTTTGAGTCTGTTCTGAAAAAAATAACACAAAATCGTAATCTAAACTCTTCAACTTGCAAATTGGAGATGGGAAGAAAAAAGTCCCCGAAAAGTACCCGTAGACTTTCATGTCCCACCACCTTCAAAGTTACACATAATGAAACTGAAAATCCATCAAACATTTACTGTTTCAAAACTTCAGTAAAACAGTAAAACAGTTGTCTACTCTATCATTTTCGAAAATTTCCAGTCTTGATATTTTGTTCTTCACGCCTTACCCGAATTTTTTTGTGAATGTGATCACCAAATCCATAAATGTTTTTGGTGGGAAGGTATGTGGCGATTTGGATGAATTTGTCGGCGAATTGCATCCCACCTGAACAAAAAAAGATTATTAAGACACATTTTTGAAAGTTTCACTGTATTAGAGAACTGATAAGGCAACTTTGAGATGATGGGAGTTGATATGATTGAGATCTCATTTTCCTTTTTGTAAAGGAAGGTACCTCAAAAAACAA
>GL380181.1:90367-103078 GCA_000143925.2 Caenorhabditis brenneri | reverse complement strand
TGATCACTAAGTTTCATTTTGGAAAATCAAGGCCGTTTTTTTTTCTTTATTCTGTTCTGTTGCTGAAAAAACATTCAACAGCAAAATGAGAGCGAAAATAAAAATTTTGGTTTTATAGAAAACAAATCACTAATTTTTTGCGGCCTTCGCCCGACGAGAAACTCGACAGCTCTGGTTTACTCCAAAGAACCAACTGGCATACTTCCAAGAATTTACCAAACTGAAGTAGAGTCAAAGGAACTAAAATTGTCAAGATATGACAGCTATACCGGGTTCTTGTATATAATGTTTCATGCATGTTAATGATTTTGAATGGAGAAAGCCAGTTTTGCAGAAAAAAAAATTATGAAGCTAGATCATCGCAGGTTTCTTATATGTTTACTTTTCGAAATAAACAATTTGAACTTCTGGCTGGAGAACTTACCTTCTGCCATTTTTTTCAGGAAAATATTTTTTAAAGAAAATTTCTTGAACAAAGGTTTATCGCTTGAAACAATAACTGTTAGGTCATTTATTTATAAGCTTCATTCATGAAAGAAACATCCGGATTCATACCAATTTTCAGTGGGAACTCGATGAAATTGACACCGCCGACAACATTGAATCAGTTCGCCGCAGGTCTACAAATGGCTATGTTCGAATTTCGGAACGTTTAGATATCGTTTTCATGTTTTTTTTTCTTACGACTGTTACTATTCCAGTAGCTGTTCTGTTTTATTTGTCTTAAATTTATATTTTGTACTTCAAGGAAATCAGAAAACTCTGCGTTGTTAGGATCATATTTATAAGCAATGCACAGATTACATTTGATCATGTTGACGGGTTTTTAAAATTCGATTCTCTGTTTCTAAATATTTCAACTTTTCTCAAGCAGTTTTATAATTCTACATATTTAATAAATAATTACATGTTTAGTTAGAGAGACGTGACTTCCAGAAATCATAAGTTTACAGCCGAGGGAGACACAAGAAAGCTATCAACTAAAACAAGTTGGCAAAATCAACCGAATAGATTTCATCAGTTTTCCATGTCAACAGTTTTCATTTCACGACTGGTAACTTTTCGAAAAACCGTTATATTTCAAAATAGTCACCGATTTCGAAAGTGGTGCGGTAGGCTTTTTTAAAGAAAAAATGTTTATTAAAGTGTGACTCCTTATATTCAAAGTTTTTATAGAAATTTTTTAAAACCTCATTTTCGAAGATCATTTGAATCATTTTCCGAGTTTGTGAATGGTCCGAAGTTGATCGAAGATGCCCTTACAAGGGACTTCATTTTACACAGTCTTTGGGAATTTTCTGCAAATTTGTGAGTTAGTACTTTCGAGTGCGCTGAAAACAAATCTGAAATTTTTATCCGCGAAGTTCTGATAGTTTTCAGGTTATTCAGCGAAACGTCTCATTTCAGTACTAATTTGAGAGCAAAAAAACAACGTAAAATTTTGAAAAATGGTTGACGTGAAAGTATTTTTGAATTTGTACTGTCTCTCCCTTGTAAAATTAGTACTGGAATAAGACGTTTTGATGAATAACCTGAAAACTATCAGAACTTTGCCGATAAAAATTTCAGATTCGTTTTCAGCGCACTCAAAAGTACTGGCTCACAAATTTGCAGAACATTCCCAAAGACTGTGTAAAATGAAGTCCCTTGTAAAAAGAGATTTGGATTACTCCCAAAAAGAGGAGGAAAAAAGAAGTTGTTATGTCTCATTTGGAAGTCCTGGGAGATGATCCTATTGAAATGAGTTCTCGCACACACAGGATTCCTTTCTTTTCTTCTATCTACTTCATCCTCAAGAGTGACTAGTATAGATTGGTGGTGAAGAAGTCGTCTCGACGTCTTCTTAAATATGTAAATCTTCCCACGATCCTTCACAACTCGTGTCGAACCTCCCGATGAAGAAGAGGAAGAAACGGGATATCTCTTTCCTATTCTTCCATATTTCTGTCTTCTCTAAAAGAATTCTGTGACCAGATTAGGACCCAGATTCAGAAGAGAGTCACAACAGGGGGTCCATCGTCAAACGACGACAACTTCATTTAATTTCACAGAAGAGATGTAATCGGCGGGACCCGAAGCGCGGTATCGTGTTTTGAGGTGTCACAACAGATTAGATGATTTCCTCCATAATCGAAAAAGGAAACGAATAATATGTGGGAGAGCAGATTGTCTTAATTGTTATGAGACGAAAAAAGAGGACAGAGCGTTAATATGTGTGCGGCGCTTCCGATACATGAAAGGCGACCACTATTGACTATTTGTGTGCTAAGCAGGAAACGGTAAATGGTGTTTTCTGGGGGGCCACAAAGATAAGCGGATCGGATTGGGATAGGCTCAACCAGAAGCACTAGGGGACTTTTTCTCAAGAAGAGCTGAATTCAAAAAAATTTTTCTCGTGGAGAATTCTACTCTAGTACCTACATTCCTCTCCTGGGACCTCCTCATCTGTATCAATAGATACTAATCTCACCGGACAAGTACCCTTGATCCGGGTGGACCCCCCTCATAATATTTTGATAGTGTACCTCATCATAATCATCATAAACAATAAATTGCGTCATAAACAAGTAAATATCCTAATCTTGACAACATGAAGTTCCCCAGAGATGACACTATTACTGTACCAATTGCGTAATAAAAGAATACATCTTGATCTATCTCCTCGTTTTCCTTCCTTCCTTTCGTTCGTTATCTTTGGTTTACAGTAACCAACACACGGGACTAAACTAAAGTATCAAAACGATACGACACTCTCACTTTTTGACACGCCAGAAGCCCTTTATTGACTTTGATATAAAGAGTCAATGTGAGTGTTAAGAGATGCCCATTTCACAAGTGTGATGTATATAGAGCAAACGAGAATTTAATCGAAGTAATAAGTCTGTTTGGGCCGCCCGTGTCGCTCCGATGATTCTCTCTCTGACGGGATTGAGTTACAGTTAAGACAACGACGACCTTCTAGTGTCAACATTCCCATACAGTACATTTTTCGAAAAAAAAGTTTAGTCTTTACATGATAATTGGTGGGGGTGTCTTTTCACTTCGGGGGTACTGTATGAAATGTGTTGCGCCCGCCCGGCAGCAAAAGTTGTTCGGACAAGATTGGTTTTTCGCGCCTCTCATGACAAGTGCGCCGAGGAGTACGGTAGCCAATGGGAAAGAAAACTTTGACACGAAAGAGGAGTTGACACAGTGTGTTGGATCTAGTTTTTCGTTCGGTGGTTGGGATTACAATAATTTTACAGCTGTCGAAATTAAGGTGAACATCATCCCGGAGGGAGGTGGGGATAATGGAGGGTAAAAGGTGTGGAAATGAATGTGAACTAATGGTTGGTTGCGTATTGATTTACGGGATTTTTGGAAGCGTGGATTTGAATGGAAACAAGGGGAGAACAGAAGAAGGACAAGCACAGGAAATGGAGATTTTGAAATTTTGAATGCGCCTTTAAACTGATGAATTCGAAATTTTGGGATTCATAAACTCCTCGAAATATGAAGCCGAAAGAGCCCCGGAAAGAGCTGAACAAAGCTCAGAGGACTGTTTAAAGGCGCATTAACTTTTTTCCACGTAGCTGGGCGTCACGTGTCCGCTTCGAGAGCTTTTTCTTACCGTAAAACTCCATGCGCCTTTAAACGGCTCTTCCTGAATCCGTACCACCTCTGTTCTGAACCAAAGTTTTCCGGAACAAAATCAGCTCTCTAGCTATATCCAAAACCCTGGGGTTCTCAAATTCAGCTGAAATTTGAATTTTTAAATCCAGACTTCTGAAATTTTCATATAAACATTTCCAGAGAAGCCTCCACTCGTCCCGCCTAACCCTATCCGACTCAAAGGAGTTCTACAAGACAGCCGGCTGTCGCTGGATCCGTGCGGTCCGCTTCGGCGATGCCACCACCGTCAAAAAGATGTTGGAGGACAAAGTTTGTTCACTTTCTAATCGACTCTGACTCTCTTTTAACTAATTTATAGCCCGAACTGGCGAACTACGCTCCGAACTACGGCCCACTGGCGATTCATGTGGCTGTGGCACGCGCCGATCGATCAATCATTTTGTTGTTGGTGGCGAAAGGTGCGGATGTGGATGCGAGGGATGCGGTGAGGAAGAGCTCTTTTTTTGGGTTTGAATGATCATCAGATCGGCTTCTTCAGACAGGATACACGAGCCTTCAGCTGGCAATTCGACTCGGCAACCAATCATTGGCCCACTTTCTGATCTCGCAGGGTAAGGTGCATTGAGGGTGACATCTGTTTTCAATACCATCATTTTGTGTGTGTTTGATAAGTAGTATAGGTATAATATAGGTGGGTGTGGATTACGGTAGCTTTTTCGCTTCTTCTCCTTCAACAACCGACTCGATATGTTGTTTATCATAGCACTTAACAAGTGCGAATCGCTCTTGATAGTGATGACTACGGTAGTTTTTGGAATGGTGTGAATCGTGTCTGACACTCTCTCATCGGCCCCATACTATTTCTCTCTCAGAGAGCACATCGACTTGATTACACAGATTAACAGAAAGGAAGAAGAAGAGCCGCCACTGTATATTATTTCTCGCCTCTTTGCGCGCCCCGCTTGAGCATCAGCAGCAAAAGAAGACGAAGAGTTCGGTGGTTATGAAGTGTCTGGTCGTTTATTTGTCTGATTAATTGTGATCAAGTGCTGATTATCGCCTCGGCTTATCGCAGAAGAAGCATCGGTGATGATGATGATGCACTTGAGAAGTTGTATTGCACACGGGTGTGGAACCACAAGAGGAAGGGGGAGAAATGATACGATTTGATTCGATCAACACAGGAAATGAGTGTGAAGGAATTGAACAGATTGAAAATTTAGGAAAGGGAAACTGGGGACCAAGGATACTGTAGAATCGGAATTCGAAGACAAGGAGTACTGTACTTTAGGATAGGTTACTGTAGACCCGGAATGAACAGGAAGAGCTTCAAAGAGATGAGATTTATGAGAAGAGGTATAAAAGAAATCACAGGGACATAATTTTTTTTTCGATAGGAAAGATCCGAAATGGTCTTCAAGAGCTTTGAAGAGATAAGAATCATAAGGGAGAAGCAGAATCCGAGAAATCCGTACAAATTCAACCGGGCCTAACTTTCCTCAAAGTCCAAATTGTGAGCTCAAAAACATACAGGATTGTAGATCTCGTTGAGCTTTTCACCACTGAAAGCTTAGAATAACCGTCATACCGAACTGGTCCGGGCACTCTTGCCAGTACCGTGAAGCTCAGGCCAATCTGACAGTAATTCTGGGTTTTCAGACGTATAGAACTCGACGAGATCTACATTTTGGTATATTTGTGAACCCACAAATTGGATTTTGAAGAAAGTTATTAAAATTCTAGAAAAAATCTTTTTTGTCTGGGAATTAGAAATGTCGGGGGTACGGTAGCATCGTAATTTAAGCGTTGAAGCCAAAAAAGGCCTTGAAACTCTACAAGTTTTGATCTACTAAAAGTTCTATACTGACTCTGAACAGACACAGAAAACTAGGAGCTGTAATAGAACCTGAAAGCTCTCTTTCCCCCTCCTCCTCTCCCCCCACCGCCAAAAACACGTAAATCACCGAGAGCTTTAGTTCCTGAGCACTTTCTCAAAGTAACCCCCAAACTATCAAACAATTGAAAAGAAAATTGGAAAAAAGCGCGCGAAAAGCCGGATGAAGTGAAGAAGGCAAATGGAATAGATTGGAAGAGGCGGACCACAAAGGTTCCTTCTTCTTTTTTTCAACTACGTGCCGTCAATCCACCACACACACCATGCCGATAGAGTATGTGTGAAATGGCTTGCGGATTGTGAAAACGACGACGACGACGCGGCGCATCCATCTCATCCCTTCCCTCTTCAGTAGAGAGTACATTATAAATGGTTAAGGCACGCTCCGATGCCGTCTCACAATGAGAATCGTCACCTTTTTACCGTAAAGACAGTGACAGACACTAATTGGACCTAAAAGGAGAATGAAAGAATACATATATTATGCTTCTTCTCTTTTCAAAACAGATTTATTCATCCTTTTTTGTTTCAAATGTGTCAGTTTGGTGTGAACGAGAGGTGACTCGGAACATAAAAGGAGCATCTGTCGCGTGTGTTGGGTAACAATACGGCCTTCTTCTTCCGTCCCACCTCATCCATCACCGTTTTTCTCGCCTTGGAGAAAAAGAGGAAGACCGTTTGATGATGACACTCATTATATGACATCTTCGGGTATAAATCTGATATATACAATAAGGGAATAATGAAGGGGTTGAGTTTTTGGGGAAACCTGCAAATTTTGGAAAACAGAAGTTTTCAAAAAATTTGTATTTTGTTAGTATTGCCTGCAAGGAGAGAGGGAGACAGTCTGAAAAATTGTGCTGAATTTTCAATAAATTTTCATTAGTTTTCGACGCATTCTCAGTTAAGAAACACGGTGATGTGTGCACACCACCATAACAAATTTTGTACTTTCTGAAATTTTTTAAAATAAATTATGGGTTTTTTTTGAAAGTTCGAACATATTTCACTGGATTTTAACTTTTTATAGCTAAAAATGATTGGAATTTTCATAAAATTTCGAAAAATTGGCTCCGCGACATTTCGAAACCCGGCATCTCGAAACCGTTGAAAATTAGGCGTGAAATTTTCAAATTTTTGGACTCGATCCAATTGATTTCCTGGAAAATTAGAACAAAATAAAATTTCGAACTTTTCGTTTTCAAGTCAAACTATTTGAAAATTTCAAGCTTAATTTTCAACGGTTTCGAGGTTTCGGGTTTCGAAGTGTCGCGGAGCCAAAAATAGCAGATGTCTCGGCTCGGATATAAGACAAACGGAATTCTTCTATCCAAGAATCTTTGTGATTTTCGAAAATTTTGCATTTTTTCCTAAAAATCAATCGAAATTCTTAAAATTTTCTGGAATGGTTCGGAACTGTCTGACCCGTCGAATGAACTTCTGTAAACATCTTACAGCTCTCTAGGTTAAAAATCTGTCTCCTCTGTTCAACCAAAATCCGTTTCAATTATAAAATTCTCACCAATGCCACCTTCACCCAAAATTACCCAACACCTTACGTCAACCCTCTCCGTGGACAGTTGCCTGACAGCTCACTCATTGTAACAATAACTTCTTCACCAACCGTTATCTATTCCTAACCAGTTATGTTGTAACTGATTACGCAACACAAGATACCTCTTGTCACCTGACTCCCCTATCCTATAATTTCAGGTGCCAACATGGAACTGATCGATCCGGACGGCCGTCACATCACCGATTACGAGGAGTGGCACGAGAAGGATCGGATGGCTGCAGAGTTGGCGGTTTATGGTAAGTTTGGAGGAGCTATTTCGAGTTTATTTGCTTTTTGATCACATCATATCAAAATATAAAAAAAGTTTTCAACACAAGTACACTACAGTAATCCCTTGCTGCTCCGCTCCCCCGATTATTTACAGCTGTCAAAAGAAAGAGAGAAAACTGGCAGGTTTAGGTGGCTGCATTTACATTTTAAACACACGTTAAATGTTTGTCTCTACTGTATGTTTGGTGTCAAAAATCGGATCTCGGTTCTCTCGGAGCACAAAACTTATCACATATTGGATGTGAATTCGATGTGTATACACAGGCGTTGACAGGTGTAGATAGAGAAAGTCTCCCCTCTCTTAATACGTGCTTGTTGATGTGTTGGAGTGTAGTCACCTTAAGTGTGTGATTCGAGATTTCGGATGATCGAGGGATCAGCTGATTATACAGAATTCAAGGAGACCCTTTTATAGAAAGGCATGCCGATTTTTAGAAACTGGATTTTTGGACAAAAATTTCCGTAATCTGACGTGACGGTGTTAGTTTTGGTGGTTGCAGAATTGACATCAAATCTGACGACGATTCAGTTTTTGAGCAAGTTAGAGCTCGTTTTATAATCACTCTGTCAGTCAAAGAACTGAGATTCCTGAAAATCTGAAGTTTGTGATTTTCGTGGTGGGACCCAAAAAAACGGTTTTTTTTCTAAACCTAGTCATGATTATTCCCATTCGAGCCGGCTTGTTTTCCTGATTCCAATGGTATATTTTTCATTAATTCCCGACAAGAATTGACCGAGATAAATTAGTTTTTGGGTTTTCGTTGCGAGACCCAAAAACATTTTTTTCCTGAATTAGTCATGGTTTATCTTATTTTTCGTCTTGAATTATGCTGGATCATTTTAGGGTTACGGTAGCGATTGTTCACTTTTCCTTGAAAACTACAGTACGAAAACAAATGTTCAAAATCCAGACCGATAGTACTCAAAGTCCCTGAAGCTCTATTTTCCAGGAAAACCAATGCTACGCCCAAAAGCACACTCGTTCATCACCGCGTCTCCATCCTCCTCGATGCCCATCAGATCAGGTCGTCGCCCCATTCGTCCCTCCTCCACCCCCGACAGTTCGATGATATCTGAAAGTGAACGACAGGAGCTAAAACGAGACACGAAACAACGCAGTTCGTGGAAATCGTTCTTCGAGTTGAAGCCATTAGTGAAGAAGTTCGGATCGAAATCCTAAATTCTATATAGTTTTTTTTTTCTCTGAATGTACTTTATTCGAAACCATTGAGAACTAAAATTAGAATTTCCGAATTTTTAGAAAATCGAATTGAAAAATTCATGCTTGATTTTCTTCGATATCAAAACATCGCAATATTCTTAATGGTCCTAAATTTTTATTCGAAACAAACACAAAACATAAAAGAACAACAGGTGTCAATGAATAACCATCTGTCCCGTCCTGTATCATTACCTCCCCCGTATTGTGACTCTTCCGACACATATTAGTGCCTGCGCGGTACAGTACGTGTTGTTTTTGATTGACTGAGGACGAGAGTCGGAATGAAGTGACCCGTAAGCGGTGTAAAGCCACACCGACACATTGCCTCCAAAAAGGAGGTAATCGTTCATCTCTTTTGACGGGGGGAGGGAGAGGACCAATCAAATCGATCCGTGTAAACATACACACACCGGATGCACTCATTCGAGTCATCATAGTGATTATTACTGTATAGAAGACTGTGTGTTTACTTGTTGGGCTTTGTTTTATGCGGCGGCATGGGAAAGAAGACGGGGGATGGAATACGGATGAATTGACCGGGGCATGTTTAGCTGATGGAGATTAGAAAGATTTGGCGGTGGGGGGACCATGAAAAAAGGGAGGAGGGGGGACTAACTTTGCGGGAAGATTTGGGTTTTTGGTTAGCTGGAAAAAAAAACGAGGGGCACGCCTACGGCGCTTCGGCAAATCTCATAGCGTTAGCTGGTAATGTAGCTCTTGAAAGCGTCAGAATAACGAGTTTTTTGAAAAAAAAATTCTGAGGATATGACGCAAAACGCAACGATGGTGACTAGATTCTCAAGATTTTTCCAGAATTTTTTTTCCAGAAAGCTCGGCGCGCCTCCGGCGCTTCGGCAAATCTCCTTGCGCTTGCTGATAAGGTAGCTCTTGGAAAGCTGAAGAAAACGGGAATTTTCAAATTTGAAAAATCAAATTTGGATCTATCACACAGAACGAAACAATGGGGATGGGGACTAGATTCTCAAGATTTTTCCAGAATTCAAGTCTTGGCGCGCCTCCGGCGCTTCGGCAAGGCTTGTATATACCGATGAACCAAATGAGTAGTCAGTTTATAAGTAGAAACTGTAAGAAACTGCAACTTTTGATGATTATTTCATCCAAAAAGCGGTTTACAAAAATGTCAGGCTAAAAAAAATTTGGCATACCGATACGATTCGATAGACTGAATTATTTTAGTACAAAAATTGGAATTTCGGATCCGAAATTTGGATTTCAAAAATCGGATTTTTTAAAAATTGAATTTTCACTATTGGAAAATGATGGAAATTTGTAAAAAAAAATAATAAGTTTATCGATTTTTTCAAAGCTTTGCCATGTTTTTCAGACCGCACGGGTAGGATGGCCGAGTGGCGGGAACGTATTGGCACGACAGGAAATTTTTAAATGATTCTCCAAAAATCGAAAAAATAGGGAAATAATCAACTGCTATGTATCTCTACTGCTATTTCTCTACTGTTACGGGGGTGATCAACTGCTAGTGTCTCAACTGCTATATTTGGCTCTTCTGCTAAGGATCAACTTCTATTTTCGCCACTGTTGAAAATAGCAGGTGATCTCTAGCAGAAGATCCAAATATAGCAGTTGAGACACTAGCAGTAAATTTCATAGCAGATGAGTATCTAACAAAAAATAACCAAAATCTTCCCCATCAATTTTCCTAGGTTTCACTCTCTTCATGACATCAGGAATAAATCACTTTCTAACACTCGCTTTATTCGACCCTCCGTACTACTACTACTACAACTTGATGAATGTTTCTTTTTTTGCCGCTTGGGGTTCCCTCCTCATTTCCGTTTTTCGATTAAAACGACCGGCTCTTTTGAGACATCTGGACATCTTTTGGCCTAAAAATCCCATTTCCTCACACCAAAAACATTCATTTTTCATCTCATCACCTACAGTAGGACAGAAAGAATTTTTCTCAAAAGAGAGTGTGTAAAATCGAATGAGGGGATCTCGTGTTTACATCGGTCGTTTACATTCAAACTGGTGGTTTTTCCGAATAGATGACAGTTGTTTTGAAGGTTTTTGGGGGCCCGGGTGAAGATGCTCTTATCAGTGGATACCATCTCTTTTTGGTGGGGGAGAGGGAAAAGCAGAGGAGGGCGGCTGCTCTGAAGAAGACATGATGATGACAAGAGGGGGGAGAGGACATTGTGTTGTACGAATTGGTTAACAGGGTGACAACTTTTTGTGAGGTACGGGGGAGTTTTTGGAAGGTGTGGGGGGATCTGAAAAATTGGGTTCGGGGGAATTTGGGTCTGGGGATTTTTTCGGTAATTTTTTTTCGATTTTAGAGTATGGGATTTAAGTAATTCCGGAAAATGTAGGGTCCTAGAAGTTACTACTGAATCTGAAATTTTTTTACTAGATTACGGGAATCATAGTTATCGCGGGCCGGGCCAAGCCGGGAACATTTCGGAATTGTCATAAGCCCGGCTTGGGTTCAAAAATTTTTTTCGCGCTTTCTTCCAAACTAGAATTTTTGATCACTTTTTGGTTCTAAAGTTCTAAAACATCTTCAAACAATAAATGAACAACAAATTCCTAAATGATCATCGAAAAAACTGAAATTTTGAGGGAAAATTCGAATAAGGTAAAATTTTCCAGCCCGGGCCTGAAAATTTCAAAAAGCTCAACCTGGTCCGGACCAGGCCAAGTTCGGACAAAAGTACGGTGGGAATCGAGCGGAACTTTGAAAATAAAATTCGGCTTACTTAGAATTGGGGAAAGACCTGAAAATGAATTTCCATTTTCAGCCTGGAAATTCCAGAAAGATCTGGATTTTTGAGATCTGAATTAGATTTTCTGGTTTTCGGCATTCAAAACAACCAAAAATATCGGTTTCTAACAGATCTGGGAAGCCATAGGTGTTGCTCAGATTTTCTGAAATTCAAAGGTCTGAAAGCACGGCGAACGCACATTTTCTTCCCACCAGTTAGTCCTCAAAGCCAATCTCACACCTACAGTAATCCCCTTCACTAGATTCACACCTTCTTCTTTGTGTCAAAACATCTGCTCAATTGATTCTAAGACATCAATCCATAAAAAAACATTTGATGACAAGTGAAAATGATGTCATCTTTTTTATTGTTAGTATTACGCATCTCTCTCTCTATCGGTTTCACGGATCACTGGGTAATTCAGATTAGGATAGGAGGGGTACTGTATTCATGGCAAACCTGTCGAAATTCAACGTCTCATGAAGATCACTTTAGTACTGTAATAACTCAATTAGCTGAAGAAGATTAGGACACATTTACAAACATTGCAACTCAATTAGAGCTATCATTATTACACTTGTCATGTACTTATCGACACGTAAGTACAATTGGTGCGGTACAATTCTCGGATTATCCCTATTTACTCAATCATATCATCACACCTAAAATAACAAGAAATCTATGTGTAAACATCGGATTAATTTTTTTTTGCGAAACAAGGGAGAGAAGGTCTTTTAGCCTGAACTTGTATTCAAAATTGGACCAGGAAATCCATAAATATACAGAAAATCCCGTTTTTCAGTTGATTTCAGCCAACTTTGAGCAGGCGCCACACGGTCGAAAATTTTTCCTACGGATTGAAACAATTTTGAACGTTTCAAGCATAGCTAGAACTTCATTTTTGTAGCTGAGCCAACTCGACTGGCCAAAAGCCACCCCGGAAACTGTTTTGGCAGGTGGGGGTGGGCCAGATAAATTTTACAGTGGATGGAGGGTATGTGTGGGATGACGGTCTTTGGATGCTGGCCACCGGCCTTCTTACGGTGCTTCAAGACTGCATTATGGACAAAAATTTAGCAGCGAAAGAGTGTTTTTTACATCGGGCTACCGAACGATTTTTCGATCTCACATTCTTCTCTCTGCGCTTGAAGTATTGTACTCAGGTTCCGGGGTCCTTACAAGGCACGAAGCTCTAAAAGGAGGCCAAAAATGACCAATTTCACTGGTTGTCGGATGGTGAGAAACATGAAGATACCCTTGTCGATCGCTCTGTGCTACCAATTAACTACCACTAATACCCATTAGAATCGTTGACAGTCCAAATGCTCTGATATAGTACAATTCTTGAGTTGAAATAATACTGTCGATGATAATACAGCCGCGAGCATCCCCT
>GL380181.1:67894-79057 GCA_000143925.2 Caenorhabditis brenneri | reverse complement strand
TTTTACGAAATGCAATGAAAGAAGTTCGAGTTGTCTTGTTGTCATCTGACTTGATAGCATTATGAGACGATGATAATCAACGATCGTAGTTATAATCTCACCGGAAACTGATCAAAGATCAAACAGCAAACTCTGCGATAGGTGTATTTTTAGTAAAAATGAGCTGAAAGCACGGGAAGCTACCCGCAAGTATCGCCTCTCAGTTGACACTGATGAAGGACAAAATCGAGCGGGTTAATATATGGAATGTAGTATCATCAAAGATGTGAAAATTCGATTTCTTCGATCTTCCACTTTTGAGATATGGACAGTTCTGATTCAGGAAGTTCTGAAGGGCAAGTTGCTCAAAGGAAATTGCTATTTATAAAAAGTTGGCTGCTTTTTTTTGCTGGAAACTGCAATCTTCTCGGCAAATTTTTTAGCGAAAACGGCAGATTGCCAGAAAATTAGGCAAATTGCCTGAGAAAACGGCGACTCGCAACAGCAACTTGCTGTTTGCTTGCCGAGCGCTGAGCAACTTGCCTTCTGATTGCCATTAGCATAGCAAGCATATGGGCAAGTTGCCGTGCAATTTTTCCAGCTAGCCGCTCGTCAAGGGCAAGCTGGGAAAGATTTGAACTGAATACACAGTGAATTTTTTTGTACGTGTTTTCGAAAGGTTTCATTCGCGGGCTCTGTCTTACTGTAGGGTCGCATGCTAACTGCGTGGCAACTCAACGATACGTAGGTATTTTTCTCATTTTGTTGAAAAATTAAAAATCAGGGCCTTAGCTTTTTTTGAATCAAATTGAATAGAAATTTTTCTTCGCATCATTTTGAATATAATATTGACAGAATTTGATCGAAATTTATTACTGAAAAGTGCTCTGGAAACATGGTGCGCGCTCCTTCGGCTTAAGCGCGGCTTACTGTCAGAATTTGAAGACGCAATATGAAATTTGTAAAAGGCCGTGTGAGATGGAGCGTAGAAACCGAGAAAAAAATTGTACGTACAAAAAATTTACCGTGTGAATAAAATAATTCCCGTTATTCCAGTTCCTCTGCGTCGTGATTGTCTGCCTAATCACCTCGGTCTTCGGTCCAGGACCATTCAAAGGCGTTCTATTCGGCCAGACCATTCTCCTGACGGCTGCAAGTGTCGCAATGCTTCTCACATTCATCTTTCTCATCGCCTACTTCTTCACTCTCCACTTGACTCATCTCGATTTCTTCTGTTGGAGAGAGGCTGATTTGACATTCAACATCGTTTGTTCCATCCTTTTTGTGATTCTATCAATCGTCGAAGCGTATTATTCAACTGGAAGTTGGTCGAATAATTGTAATGATATTGGATCCGATGGTATTATTCATAATGGTTGTCGAATCATTTATGAGTGGGCGTTTGCTTCGGTGAGTTATTTTTTTTTAATTTCCCAGTGAATTTTGGATTTCCAGTTCCTGACGTTTCTCCTCGCCATTTTATACGCCGCCACCGCCTGGCTCTCCCATCAAAATCGTCATTCCCTTCACAACAGATCCAGAGATGAACTTTATTGAAAAGACATCCAAATAATTTTTATGCATAATTCGAAAAGATTCTCTTTTTTTTCAAATCCTTACTGCCTTTTCTTTGAATAAATTCTGAAAACTTTAGTTTTTTTCAAAGTTTTTTTTTCAACAATGGCACTTTAATTGTAAATCGACACCTAATGTCACTTTGCTTGAACGCACAATAGTGTTTCACGAAAAATACCCTAGAGCACGAAAGTCTCTATGTCAAAAATCGAAACTTCCTGTCGTGGGCTACATCAGAAAGTGCGCCCTATCGGACGATTGTCGGAAAAATTTTTAAAAAATTGATTTCCCTAAAAATATGCGATTTGTAGGCAAGCGTGTTTTCCCGCCACGTGAAAATATTTGGCGCCACGTAAAGTTCAAACGACCGCCAACACGCTAACGTTGAATACTCAGGCAACGGCAATTAAAACAGCGAAATTGTCCGATAGGGCGCCCTTTCTGATGTAGCTGGCGGCAAGCAGTGCGTCACATTATTTCTGTATCTCTAGTTCAATGTGTCGTAAAATCAGGTGTCCGATACGCAGAACCGCGGCTTGCGTACCCAACACGGCCAGCTATGTTTGTGTGGAACCCGTCATTAACCGTGAGGACTGTCCAAACTGGGGTCAACTGTTCTGTCCTCATTAATTAGAGGATTAGGTGTCCCTGTGTTTCTGCGGATCGATTTTCTGTTTCCTGCCCCCTTTCTCTCATTTCATCGCAAAGAAAATCTTCAAGAATGCGATTTCAATCGTTCCCTTTCGTAATTCAACAACAAATCATCAGAACATTGAGTTGGTCGGAACTTTTCATGCTGTCAATATGCTCATTTAAAACTAACGAATTGATTAAATTCATTCGATTTAAAACTGTTACCACCATCCGGATTTTCGTTCGCGAAGATCATCGAGTAATGGAAGTTGGTATTATGGAAAACGATCACCGGAAAGGATATATGATTACGGTGGCGAGTATTCCCTGCTTTTCTAACGAAGAGACGATTTTCAAAGAGAAGATTGGAGGCTCGAAAGTAGACTTTGTGTAAGTTCTTGAACTATTTTTCAGTAAAAATTGGGGAACTCCGGAAAGGGCACGCCTTTTTAGTTTTATTCCCTTTCGGACCTCATCCAAGCCGCAGCCTCCTCGTCTTCCAATGCGCCAGCCTGCCAATTTTCTCAGTATCGGAAAATGCGCAAACCTACAGCCTGGCGCGAAACGAGATGGAAAACATTTCAAACTAAAAATCTAGAATTTTTCGGAAATTTCGCGTTTTTTTTTACTCGCATCCATTTTCAATAATTACGTCTCAAGTTAGCCTGAAATAATGTGAAAAAAAAAACACATATTTAACCATGTTTAAACAACCGGCGCCCTGCGTCGGGAAACGCGCCTATGCGAGTCGCGTCAACCTCAGTCTGTGCGCATTGGAAGACGAGGAAGCAGTGCAAGCCGCCCCAAATCGTGATCAAATAATCAAATTTTCAGCTTCCGGGAAGTCCCTCATGTATACGGATCATATTATTCAATGAAATGTACAGCAGCTGAAGACCAACTAAGACAATCCATCTTCAATCATGTCAAACAAATATTCCGACATTCTCCAGACAATGAAATCAACATAGACACCGACATAGATTTCGGAACTATACCAGATATTCAACATGTAAAAGCAACTCACTTTGAAGGAAAACATGTGAGCGCCGGCTATTTGGATCAATATTTTTCGAAATATTCCGGTCAGGAAAATGCACTGATTTCGCCTAAAATCACTCATGAATTTCAAATTGACTCCAAATTTTTCGAAATTTCTCATCTTCATTGCGAAAACTGCTCTTCTCTGGGCGGTCCTATCCTACGACAGTTCGAAGGACAAGATCTCTACCTTGAAAATGGTGAATTCACAAATGACGATGTGATTGATGTGCTCAGAAAATGGATTTCTGGCGAAAGATATGAAAATTTGAGAGTGTTATATATTTCTTCTGAACGAGAATCTTTTGATGAGGTAAATATTCTGAGCAATTTCATTACCAAACCCTGGAATCCGGAAACAAGACCAAGATATTATTGTTACAAGTCAAAGTGAGTTTTAGATTTTTGATTTTTTTTCCGTGGAAAATCACAAACTCGAATCGCCTCTTTCAGAATAATCGACTTCATCGAAACATCCCATGAAGTCAACTGTGAACACTATGCCGATATCAAACGGACCTCGGATAAGAAAATAGGCTCTCTGCTGATTCAACCATTTTCTTTTCGTTTCGTCGTATGGCCATAGAGATCGAAAGATTCTTGTCTTTTTTTTCACAGTGATATATATCTCATTTTGATGCTCTTTCGAAATAGAACTTCTCGAAATAGAACTCTACCAAAATAGAGCTATTGTAGCCATGACCGTTCGATTACGAACACGGTTCTATTTCTCTACAGTTCTACTTCGAAACAGTTCTATTTCGAAAGAGCACGCTCATTTTCCATATCTCACAGGCTCCAAAAATTCTTGGAGCCTACTTTATTCAAAGCTTGGCATTCGCAAAGCTATTATCCTCTTTATTTTTTTTTCACATGGTCCCCAACAGTGTGGTATACAAATGCGCTTTATTGAGAGACAAAAACTAGTCAGTTTTTTCGCCAAAATTTCAAATTTAGGACTTTTTTCGTAAAATTTTTAAAAAACATTTGCTTACCACTCCGTTGACTACCATGTGTTTTTTTTTTTTTAATTTTTTTTGTACGTAGATTTTTTTCTCGGTTTCTGCGCTCCATCTCACACGGACTTTTACAAATTTCGTGTTTCGTCTTTGAAATCTGACAGTAAGCCGCGCTTAAGCCGAAGGCACATGGTAGCCAACGGTGTGGTATGCAAATGCGCTACGCTGAGAAACAAAAGCAGGCTCTCTTTTAATAATTTTTTACGCCTAAATCTGAAGGATTTTTTGTTTCCAGAAATTTAAGTGCATATTATTTTATCGAATCATGCCGAAACATTATACGAAAGAAGTCCTAAAAACCCAGCAATTTGAAATTTAGGCGAGCAAAAAGGGGTTTATTTTCTTTTGAAGCACGTTTGCATACCACATTGTTGGGGACCATGTGCGAAGGAAGGCGCACCATGTTTTCAGAACATTTTTCAGTAATAAATTTCGATCAAATTCATTCTCTCAATATTATATTCAACATGATGCGAAAATTTCTATTCAATTTGATTCAAAAAAAGCTTAGGCCCTGATTTTCAATTTTTCATCAAAATGAGGCAACTGCCTACGTATTGCTGAGTCGCCACGCAGTAAGCATGCGACCCTACAGTAAGACAGAGCCCGCGAATGAAACCTTTTGAAAACACGTACAAAAAATTCACTGTGAGACAGTAACTGTCAGAATTGAATAACTCTGAAAAATATTTTTCTTGTTAAAAATTCCCCGCAATAATCACAATAAATTTATTCTCATAATCCCAAAAGTCTTCAAAAAAGAATCATTCCTTCTTCTGATTCTCCTTCTGCTTGAAAACCGTTTGAAGTTTTTCCTCATAAATCGCCGTCTTCTCCAATGGCATCGAATCCATCACATATTCAATTGCTTTCGTCTTTTTACACCATTTCAGAATCGGTTTGTGTCCCTTGTCGACCCGCTCTTTCGGTATTCCACGACGATCCGCAGCGGACTCGATGATCGATTTCAACGTGTTTCCGATAATCAATTTTCTGGAAGAAGTATTAGTTTTTTTTCAATTTTTTCAACAAAAAACTAACTTATCCTGAAAATGTGTCATTTCGTTCCACAATTGGGGGGTCGGACCCCAGATGAAAAACGATTTTCGCTCCACTGGATTATGAATGTAACCGCCGGCAGAAGGGTTCGAGCAGTACTGAAAATTGGTTGGATTTTTGAAATTCAAAATTCTCAAAAAAATTACAGTTGCTAGCATTTCAGCATCCACATACGCCTCCTCCTCGTCCTCGGGGACCACTCTGAGAATTTTAATTTTTTTTATAATAATCAAAAATTTTTAGGTCTGAAAATCAATTTTCAAAAAAAAAACTTACGGATCACCAACCAGCCAGAATGGTTTATTGTCGACGATGGCGTTCAAAGTGTACTTGTTCTTCACATCACACTCATCCTTTGGAAGATATGAATGCGCCTCGTTCAGTCGCTTTTGATCGATTTTTTCTGCAAGTTTTTTATTACGGAAGCTCTGGATGGATGTGAAAACCTAGAATTGTGGCTTAGAAGAAAAGCAAAAAAGATTTGACCCCTGACGGGATTGAACTTGCAAGTGGAAAATTCAAAAACAGCAGCGCTAACCTCTACGCCACGGGTGCATTCTTGACAAAGGGGAGAGAGGGCCTACATGTTGTGGCGCGCTTTCCACCTTTCAAGGCGCTGCGTTTCATGTTCAAAACGCAATGAAGCTGTCTGTAATCTGACGTGATGGTGTTTGCAGACAGAACGTCATAACGTACGACAGTTCCGTTTTAGGGCGGGTTCAGAGAGCATGTAGAACGGAAAGCGAGCAGTTCGCGGTTTGGAATTGCTCAGAATTGCTACCAAAAAAAAGTAAAAATGATTTGACCCCTCGCGGGATTGAACCCGAGCCGAAACATTCAAAAACAACAGAGTTGGCCACTACACCACCCTGGCCACGGAATCTATGGTCGCAAAGGTGCCTGTCGCGGCCACCCGTTGGGTGTCCACGACCTTTCGGGTCTAAAGGACATTCTACTGTGCACAACATGTTCTTTCCTTCGTTCTTCACCGCCAAAGCAGCGTCTTCCAACTCAAAGTGCAAGCAAACTCGCCAACTTCGAGGAATTGGAAAGAGGAGCAAGCGCGCTCCAATGAGACAGCGGCAAAACCGGCGCCAGCGCCATTCAAATAACATCGCCTTTCTTTGCCCCCTCTCATTTCCGCACACTCTTTCTCCCTTCTAGAACGTTCTCTCGATTGTCCCAAATTACTCACTCGCTTCGCTCATCCACTCCCCTTTTCCACCGTCGTGAGAGGTGACTCGTCTCGAGTTGCTTCTCACCGACACACATTGTCACCTTCTACTCATGAACCACCTATTCTGTACTAATATTCCCAAGCAGCGACCTGATTGGATAATAAATCCTTATCATTCCAACACTTATTGCATCATCACACGATCAACATACAACACATCCGATGGGGAAACTACAAAGGTGCGGTGCAGGAGTTTCCACTGACTCGCCACCGTCACATGGTGCATCAACCGGAGCAGGAATCGACGAAGTTCTTCAAGAAGTCAGTCGACAGATGGATTGGAGAACGATGCTCTTCCGGAAAAGAACCCAAGCAGTGGACCACATCGGAGTCGATCGATAGTGATGCAATCGACAAAAATAAGGTAACTCTGAAGGTTTTTGCACTTTTTCTTCTCTTTTGCCAGTTGAAATGGCGAAAGACTTGAAATTGAGCTTTGACTGGAAGAGAAAACCGATCGACAGCTTTCGATGGCAACATTCAACGACGATTCGCCGACAATTCCGCCAAAGCAGTCGCAGCACAACTTCATCAACATATCGTGTGAATTTAGTTCTGTTCAGCGAACGTTCAGAGCGAACCTAGTTGAAATAGGGTCGCCGAGGACCGGAGCTGTCAGCAACTTTATTTTATCGATTGAAACGCGACGAACAAGGAGCGAGCGCTCGAAAACAACATCAATGATGGAATTATCGATTTTTCATCAATTCGAACGCAAGCGAAAGGAGCGGAAACGTCCAAAGCAGCATCAACAACGACGCCGCAACAGAAAATCGTCAAAAACGCCGAACGAAAGCTCAGGAAAATTCGTCGGAAAAGCCCTCTTCGTCAGAGGCCAGCACAGATGCATCGAAACTTGTTCCAGTTCGAAATGGAGCGAGAATCGTTACATCCAGCTGCAATTCATGGAACCAGTCGACTCAGACCGACCGGACGACGCCTCTTCAAGCCAAAATCATTCGCAAGAGATCAAAGAGGAGTCAGAAGGAGAGAAGACTGGAGAAGTCACGAAGGGAGTCATAGGAGAAGCAGTATTCCCAACGGAAAGGACTCTACCTCATTCCACAGCAGCGACATCATCAACAATGATGCAATTTCGTCAATCTTCAACTTAGACGAGCGCTACACATCATATGCGCAACAATTGCATCATTCCGATGGAACTGCGAAGGATTCACATGTCAAGAAGCTGTCGCAAGCCAACAAAAGCTGGAAGTACATCGTCTACACAAAAAGCGATCGGAATCAGCACAAATCCACAGCAGCGAAACGACATGAAGAGTTCCTTGAAGCCAATACGCTTCTCATAGCCGGAAAGATCCGGTAGTCGTCGTGGTTGTTCCCCGGACAGGACAACGTCGTGGCACTCGGCGCACAAGGCAGAAGGAGACACGTCCATCTTCTGTGGAGCAAGGATCGACCAGAGCAGCGAGTACTGATCAGCAACCCGACAGGACAGGTTCATCATCCACTGTTCAGGTAGTTTCAGGCCCACATTAGGTCTCCCCCGCGTAGTTAGACTGCGCACCCCTAGAATACTGTTAGTCACTTAACCCTAGCTTAGGAACATCTAGTTATCATCTGTCTTATAACTCGTAGTTCTCGGGAGTAGCCGGAGTCCGTAGCTGAAAGCCTTTGGTCGGGCTGGACGCGACGGATGAAAGCGAAACTGACCTTAAGTTTTATTTATAATTCTTAGCTAAGCTGTGTGGACTTGACCCAACTAGTATTCACCCCTCAAAAGAAGGGATAATTACATCATGTCGTAGCCATAAGGCCCCAAAATACCAGACTGGCTCCAACGCGAGCCCCCTTATACGACATTCGTTTACCTAGTTTAGTACTCTGTAGTCAATCTAATTCAGGCCTTACAGATTGCAGATGGAAAAGCAGGATACCGTGCCTGGTTGCCCGAGCGGGTAATGCACGTAGTGGCGTGCTCGTGGGAGCACGTCGCGCCAAACGGAGGGTGGGAATGAAATGGGATGTCCCTTCCTTATCTTAGGCAAAAGCACTAGCCTTGAGCACTCTAAATAGCGCTTATTAGGCGCGCATAGGCCATATTATGCGACACCACAGCATTCACACACATGCGCCAACGCGCCGCACATACATACATACACATGCATACAAACATACATTCACACATTCATGCATTCACATCCCACCCACTCACACACAATTCAGCGCATCACTCACACAATTCCCCTAAAATATCCTAAAAACAGGATACATTTCCCTGCGCGTCCCTTCCCCCTTCCCCTTACTAATCAGTTGTTCAGGCAAACACCAAAGGCAGAATCCCCACTTCATGTCAGAAACCGTGCAGCCAACAGCGATGGACAATCGTTGAAGAACACCAGCATCAGTTCCGATCGTCTGCGAAGGAAATGCCCAAAGCAGCGAGGATCGATGCGACACCCTTTCGAGTTACGTCCACATGAAGTTGGCCGAAAACAACTTCATACAAAGAAAGGAACCAGCCAGCCTCCATCCAAAGCAGCGAATGACTCCTGACAACGTCCAACGAGCTTTCAAGTCTCCACCTGAGAGAGCGTTGTAAGCTTTCGAAGCGACGAGACGAGATTGCTTGTGATTTCACAATCAAGGATGTCAGCTGACCAAAGGAGAGCAGTGTCATCGGAAGACTTCAAGTCAACACCGCCACAGCAGCGTCGATCAGCACCAACAAGATCATCACAAGAGCCACACAACATTCAACGCTCAAGAAGATCAATGATCAACGGTCGGATCAATGGAAGCAAGCGGCGGAACAACAGTCTTCACCTGTCCAAAAGATCCATGTCTCAACATCCACAGCAGCGGAGGATCATCAAAGAAGACGTCGTTTTCTAGCGGAACATGCCGACTCCCCTTGACCTGACGCGCGTTGAAAGCGCAGACGCAATAGGGTGAGAAGGAAGTTCCCACCTCTCTCATTTGCTGATGGACACCAACGAAGAGACAACAGGACAAACAGCTACACAGATGACGATCTAAGCCCCAGAGCCACCACAGCAGCGAACGTCAGTCCTTCAAGATCAAGCTTCTTCAACACAAGAAGAAACCAACAAGTAGCCCAAAGAAGAGAACCCAGAAATCGATACTTCATTCCATGGATCGATTGAGGAGATCAAGAGGAAGCAACATCTGGGAACTCAACAACCCACCTCAAAATCTTCGGAAGCTACGACACCAAAGCATGATCCAAGGACACCAAAGCTGCGACAGTGCCAAGAGGAACATCCAGCCCACATAGCCTTTTTGGAGCCATCAAGTCCATGTTTCTTCTCCAATGTCTCTTCATTTGATTTCTCGGCGCGCCGTTGCTTTAAAATCGCGCTCACAACGACCCTGATGAAGGGCGACAAACAAGATAACCAAGCCGATTTTTCAGCAAAAGCCACAAAAGCCAAAGAAGCTCAAAGCCGAAACAATCATGTCGCTTGAAGAAGTAGGAGCCTTTATGCGCAAAGCTGTCTTGAACACCGAGCGTGCATCCGACATCATCAAGGAAGGAGAATCTCTTCTGATTACTCCATTGGCCGACGGATCCAAAGCAGCGCGTCAAGCAAAGCTCAAGGAAGTCGTTGATCAACTGGAACAACTGCAATCCATGGACAACAAGATCAGGACATTGTACCAAAAGATAGCAGTCGATCAAATACCGGACGAGGAGCGGAAGAGATGGGAGCAAGTCATCGAATCTTGCCTCGAGGTCGCCACCTGGTCGGAACGGAGAAGAGAACTTCGGGACATTGCCGACAAACTCGAGTGTCAGATCAGTGCGATCAGCCTTACCAATCCCCGTTGTAAGGGGAGCGGTTCAGGTCGAATCCCTGATAGGACACCCAAGGCAAACAAGGACGATTCGATCCACAGCAGCGTCACGCCATCAAACGCTCCACCAGAGACCATCGCCGAAGGAAGCAATCGTCTGTCACCTCCACACCTTCACGAGAAGAAAGGAAAAGGCTCGGAAAGCACAATGGACAACGAACTAGCCAACGTAACCCAGATCCTGCAGATTGTGAAGCCATTCACTGGAGAATATCTGGATTACCCGTCATTCATGTGCAAGTTCGACTACTTCATCCACCAAAACCAATCCATTGACTTCCCGATGAAGCAAACCTTACTGATGAACCTTCTTCCACAGCAGCTTGCAGCCGAACACCAGTCGACGAAGATGTCAGAAGAAATGTATCTGATGCTACGTAAGAATCTGGATCGACAGTTCAATCGTCAGAACACACAAAAAGAAAGACTGTTCCAAAAGATACATGGAATTGAGTTCCCAGGAGACGATTTGAATAAGTTGACAAGCGCACTGAACACCTATAACATCTGCTTCAACAACGCCAAAGAGTTTGGAGCGGATCCAGATGATCCGAGCGCCCTGGCCATGTTAACCTACAAACTCCCAGTCTTCCTAGCAAAGACAGCCCTCAAGACGAGGGACGAACCAACTACCCTCGAGGACCTGATGGACAAACTCCATAGCAAAATCGAAAGGAAACAACTACTCCCGGAATATGGAGAGGAAATCAGTGCACTTCACAAGGACAACACCGATGGTCACGTATTCGAGTAAACGCAGCAGCGTGAGTGGGATCCCCG